>JAXQQM020066042.1:0-65503 GCA_034641835.2 Pinus albicaulis | reverse complement strand
GTGTTACACAGAAATTTGTCACCGTCCTTATAATTCCCTGTCCCACACATTAGAGGGCTCATTCCATGACCTGTGAGTAGTGACATAACTTGAAAACACTTTCATGACATTCCCCTAGACATGGAATTTCATTCCCCTGAAGACAACTCCTTGTGAAAAACCCTAAAAATAGCCTTTTCATCCTTGGCACGACTAGCCAGTGTTATACCCGTGCCAATGGGGGAAATCCTCCAAAGAGGGCACGCCAACTGGCGCTCTGTCTCAGAGTTTCACTCGCGCCAGGCTTAATAAAGGGTGTTTAAAAAAAAAAAAATGGCATAAGATTGACTCCAACCAACTCCTGAACTGGTCTCTAAATTGAGTTGGGATGTTTGGCTCTGGATTTCCATGTAGAGGAAGTAGTTTTCCACCTCTCATGGAAGCTTCCTTGAGGATAGGGCCATTCCCATGATTGTAGGGATCCCAACTCCCCTTCCACCATCTATATAAGCTTGCCAATTCCCTTTGCAAGCTAGTCTCCAAGAGCCTTCATAGCCTAAAGAATGCTACAAGAGCCTTGATAGTCCTCATAGTGCCAAATCCATAGCAAGGAGATTGACGATCAAAGAGAGAGGTTTGTCCCCATTCCCGGCAAGCTTTACCGAGACGTATTCCGCTGACGACCCGCCGAAGGAAGGTTTAGCATCAGAGCCAGGTTGTATTTTCCTTTGTATGATTAATAATAAGTGACTATTGGTTATGGTTCCACTCATATTGTTCATTATGATCATCAGTTGTGTCTTCTATGACTGATACATAATTGCACATATCGGTTTTTACGCTTATGTTTGTCGTGTTTCTTGTGTGTGCAGGTGTTCAATCGCAATGAGCAAGAGGATTGTGATCTGCTGGAGCAAGGAAACGGGAGCGTTATCTTCTCTACAAACAACAACGTTGGATTCAAGGTAAGCCTTATTCGCCATTTGGTTTATTTCAATTAGGAACTTGCACCTTAGCGTCATACGGTTGTTGCTAGACCCGATCTGGGCTAGTAGGGATCGCCTCTGTCCGCAGAGGGGATTTACCTCTACAACAAATTAGCGACTCCGCTGGGGATCGAACCCAGAATCTCTGGTTTCACAGACCAAAGATTCTGGGTTCGATCCCCAGCGGAGTCGCCAATTTTTTGTAGAGGTAAATCCCCTCTGCGCATAGAGGCGATCCCTACTAACCCAGATCGGGTCTAGCAAAAATCATATCACGCTAAAGTGCAAGTTCCTAATTGCAATAAACCAAATGGCGAAGAAGGCTTACCTCGAATCCAACACTGTTGTTTGTAGAGAAGATAACGCTCTCGTTTCCTTGCTCCAGCAGATCACAATCCTCTCGCTCACTGCGATCGAACACCTGCACACACAAGAAACACGACAAACACAAGCGTAAAACCCGATATATGGAATTATGTATCAGTCAGAGAAGACACAAATCATGATCATAATGAACAATATGAGTGGAACCATAACCAATAGTCACTTATTATTAATCATACAAATTAAAATACAACCTGGCTCTGACGTTGAACCTTCCTTCGGCGAGTCGTCAATGGAATACGTCTCGGTAAAGCTTGTCGGGAATGGGGACAAGCCTCTCTCTTCGATCGTCAATATTCTTGCTATGGATTTGGAACTATGAGGACTATCAAGGCTCTTACAACATTCTTTAGGCTATGAAGGCTCTTGGAGACTAGCTTGCAAAGGGAATTGGCAAGCTTATATAGATGGTGGAAGGGGAGTTGGGATCCCTACAATCATGGGATTGGCCCTATCCTCAAGGAATCTTCCATGAGAGGTGGAAAACTACTTCCTCTACATGGACATCCGAAGCCAAACGTCCCAAATCAATTTAGAGACCAGTTCAGGAGTTGGTTGGAGTCAATCTTCCGCCATTTTTTTTTTTTAAAACACCCTTTATTAAGCCTGGCGCGAGTGCGACTCTGAGACAGAGCGCCAGTTGGTGCACCCTGTTTGGATGATTTCCCCCATTGGCGCGGGTATAACACTAGCTAGTCGTGCCAAGTATGAAAAGGCTATTTTTAGGGTTTTTCACAAGGATTTGTCTTTAGGGGAATGAAATTCCATGTCTAGGGGAATGTCATGAAAGTGTTTTCAGGTTATGTCACTACTCACAAGTCACAGAATCCAATGTGCGGGACGGGGAATTTCAAGGACGGTGACAAATTGCTGTGTAACAGAAGATTGACGATTGAAGAGAGAGGCTTGTCCCCATTCCCAACAAGCTTTACTGAGACGTATTCCGCTGAAGACCCACCGAAGGAAGGTTCAGCGTCAGAGGCAGGTTGTATTTTCCTTTGTATGAATTAATGATAAGCGACTATTGGTTATGGTTCCACTCGTATTGTCCATTATTATCATGAGTTATGTCTTCTCTGACTGATACATAATTGCATATATCGGGTTTCACGCTTGTGTTTGTCGTGTTTCTTGTGTGTGCAGGTTTTCGATCGCGGTGAGCAAAAGGATTGTGATCTGCTAGAGAAAGGAAACAGGAGCGCCATCTTCTCTACAAACGACAGCGTTGGACTTGAGGTAGGCTTTCTTCACAAGTTGGTTTATTGCAATTAGGAAATTTCACCTTAGCATGATACAATCGTTGCTATACCCGATCTGGGCTAGTAGGGATCGCCTCCGTCTGCAGAGGGGATTTACCTCTACAACAAATTGGTGACTCCGCTAGGGATTAGCTTACTTTTTTCTTTATAAACTACAGACGGAGCCTGAAGTTAGCCAGATAGCCTTTGAAATTATCTTGATCTGCATTAGCAAAAGTAGATGAATGCTGCTTCATTCAATCTCGGGTCTAGTTTATGAACTGAACATTTGGAGTATTGTCTTGTATTTTCGGTTGGTTCTTGACTTTGCTTGCTTGATCATCTCTTTTGGCTGGTTCTTTTCGTGTGTTTGGATTTTTATTTGAGATTCAACATCACTTGCCGCTTCTTGGATTAAAAAAGACACCTTTTATTCCTCAACATTTTGGCGCCAGTGTGATCCAAGCTGTTGTAGAGGTAAATCCCCTCTGCGGACAGAGGCGATCCCAACTCCCCTTCCACCATCTATATAAGCTTCCCATTTCCTTTTGCAAGCTAGTCTCCAAGAGCCTCTATAGCCCAAAGAATGCTGCAATAGCCCTCATAGAGCCAAATCAGTAGCAAGGAGATTGACGATTGAAGAGAGAGGCTTGTCCCCATTCCCGACAAGCTTTACCGAGACGTATTCCGATGACAACCCGCCGAAGGAAGGTTCAGCATCAGAGCCAGGTTGTATTTTCCTTTGTATGAATTAATGATAAGTGACTATTGGTTATGTTTCCACTCCTATTGCTCATTATGATCATGAGTTGTGTCTTCTCTGACTGATACATAATTGCATATATCGGGTTTCACACTTGTGTTTGTCGTGTTTCTTGTGTGTGCAGGTGTTCGATCGTGGTGAGTGAGAGGATTGTGATCTGCTGGAGCAAGGAAACGGGAGCGCCATCTTCTCTACAAATGACAGTGTTGGACTTGAGGTAGGCCTTCTTCATAAGTTGGTTTATTGCAATTAGGAAATTGCACCTTAGCGTGATACGATTGTTGCTAGACCCGATCTGGGCTAGTAGGGATCGCCTCTGTCCGCAGAGGGGATTTACCTCTACAACAAATTGGCGACTCCAATGGGGATTAGCTTGTTGTTTTCTTTATAAACTATAGACTATTGAAGAGAGATTGACTCCAACCAACTCCTGAACTGGTCTCTAAATTGAGTTGGGATGTTTGGCTCCGGATTTCCATGTAGAGGAAGTAGTTTTCCACCTCTCATGGAAGCTTTCTTGAGGATAGGTCCAATCCCATGATTGTAGGGATCCCAACTCCACTTCCACCATCTATATAAGCTTGCCAATTCCCTTTGCAAGCTAGTCTCCAAGAGCCTTCATAGCCTAAAGAATGCTACAAGAGCCTTGATATTCCTCATAGTGCCAAATCCATAGCAAGGAGATTGACGATCGAAGAGAGAGGCTTGTCCCCATTCCCGACAAGCTTTATCGAGACGTATTCCGCTGACGACCCGCTGAAGGAAGGTTCAGCGTCAGATCCAGGTTGTATTTTCCTTTGTATGATTAATAATAAGCGACCATTGGTTATGGTTCCACTCGTATTTTTCATTATGATCATGAGTTGTGTCTTCTTTGACTGATACATAATTGCATATATCGGGTTTTGCGCTTGTGTTTGTCGTGTTTCTTGTGTGTGCAGGTGTTCGATCGTGGTGAGCGAGAGGATTGTGATCTGTTGGAGCAAGGAAATGGGAGCGTTATATTCTCTACAAACAACGGTGTTGGATTCGAGGTAAGCCTTCTTTGCCATTTGGTTTATTGCAATTAGGAACTTGCACCTTAGCGTGATACGATTGATGCTAGACTCGATCTGGGCTAGTAGGGATCACCTCTGTCCGCAGAGGGGATTTACCTCTACAACGAATAGGCGACTCCGCTGGGGAGTTAGCTTGTTGTTTGCTTTATAAACTATAGACGAAGCCTAAAGTTAGCGAGATAGCCTTCGAAACGCTCTTGCTCTGCATTAGCGGAAGTAGATGAATGCTGCTTCAGTCAATCTCCAGTCTAGTTTATGAACTGAACACTTGGAGTATTGTCTTGTTTTTCGGTCGATTCTTGACATTGCTTGCTTGATCAGCTCTTTTTGCTGGCTCTTTTCGTGTCTTTGACTTTTGGTTTGAGCTTCAACATCACTGGTCTGCATCTTAGATTGCTCTTTTTTATTATTTGCATAGCAAACTTGACTGGCGCACTTAATAGCCTGACAGTCACACCAATTGGTGCTAGTTTCCAGTTTACTACCCACGCCAATCCTTTTATGGCGCTAGTTTCAGCCTGACAGTCGTGCCAATGCTGTAAGGTGCTAGGGTTTTCTTGGTTTTGAGCCTTCTGAGCTTGATCTGTGATTTTGGTTTCATTTTTTCAACTGCTTGAGTGTTATAGAGCCTTGTTTGACTGACTGTGACCTTCTTCCTTTGGTTGTTTGCCCGTTTCTATCAATTTTACATTTTAGCCCTAGGGCATCTAGGTGCTATTGTGCGTTGAGCCTCCCTTGGGAGTTTCTGGTTTCTATCGGTTCAGTCAGCTTTGTGATTGCTTCTCTGCATTTGTTTGGTGGTTGTCTATTGTTTTATTGCATTATTTGAGTGATTGGCTTCTTCTTCATTTGAATTCCGCCTTGTCTCATTTTGGGCCTAGATTACATGGTTCATTTGAGTCTTTAGGATTCTTTTGGTTTTGAGATATTGTTTTGTCAATTTGAGGTCTGATTGTGTGCTTGCATTGAGTGAAATTTGATTGTTTTTCTCTTTCGCTATCACTTCTCAAGTTGCTTCTTATTAGTTCTCGTTTGGTTTAGTGCATTTTGCTCTTAAACATTGAAAATATAAAAAAAAATCTCTTTTGGTTTTGATTAGTTAGTGTGAATTAAATCTTTTCGGTGTTATTAGTGATTAGTAACTTTGAAAGAAAAGCTTTTAGTTTCCATTAGCTGCATTAGAGATATCACTAGTTGTTGTCTGATCATTTTGTTATTGTGTGAAAATCTCTTAACTCTCTCGTAATTAGCTTTCATCGAATGAAATGATATATTGTGGCATGTAGTGTGCATTTAGGCGATTTTGATACATAACACTCGCTAGGGCCTGAAAACTGAAAGATAATTGAAGATAAACATTAAAATTTATTCAATTTACACTAAGGCAACATTGGAACATTAACGAAATATTTAGAGGTCTAGGCTAGAGACGTGTTCCAGCATCTTTAAACCTAGTAGCTGTCATTCGCCTCTTGGCTTTAGATAGCACTAGTACGGACTTGTGATCCCCACACCGTCGCATATATAAAGGGAGACCCCACTAGGTTTCTATCCTTTATCCATAGGAATCCGAGTCTGCCGCCCTATACCCATGATACACCAGACACAGCATTCGGGGAGATTTCCTGCACGTACGTTAAGTCCTTGGTTGATTTCTATTTCATTTTGAAACCAAGGTGTATATTGCAGTTCACGGTTATTTGTTACACCCTTTTCCTAGCATTCCCGAGCAGTCATTTTGATCTTATCTGACTCCTTAAATTTGAAAAGATCACCAAGCACTTGTCCTTTCACGCTTGCTTCAAAACTGAAAGAGATAGAGTCACCTTTAATCCATTTCTCGACTCTTAAAACATGAAACGGTGAAGTTTCTAAGTTTCAATGTGGTAAAATAAATCACCTGCGATCACACGCCTTTTTTAGAGTTTTCTTGTTGGCCGTTTCATTGTGTGCCTTGGTTTTTAGCCCATGTGTGGTTTTGAGTTGTTGATGGCAAATTTTCCAGAGTTCACCAACCAAGGAATCCCCTCCGATGGGAATCCTGGTAATTTTCATCCTTTTGGAAATGTTGGTGCTCCTTATATGGTGACGTTGTCCCTTCCTGGGTTAACTGTTGGGTTGCCTGTTTGGTTGTTTTCAACCTATATGGTCTCGAATGTCTCAGCTACTGTTCAATCAGTTCCTCCGCCTGAATAACATCATGTTGGCAACGTTGTCCCTTCCGGGTTAACCGTTGTTGCCTATTTGGCTGTTTTCAACCTCTCGTAGTTCCGCTAATGTCTCTGCTTACTCCTCAATCGGGCCTTCCACCAAAACATCATGTTGATTCAAAGGTGGACCTCTCCCCTTCTTCGCTTGTTTCTGCGTCCTCCTCTTCTACTTCGCCTGGTGAAAGTCTGGATTCGAGTAACCAGGTGGCTAAGAAGAAGAAGAAGAAGACAAAGAAGAAGAATTCTGATAAGAAAGAGGCTAAATGTACAGCTACTGTCTCTGAGATATCTCCTCTTGATAAACCTTCCAACCCTCCACGGAAAGTCAAGTTCCCTTGCCTGTTGTGCACGGGAGACCATCTTCTTCGAGACTGCCCTGGCATTCCCAAGGTGTCATAACCAATGGTCACCCGCCGTTGCCTTTGGCTTCCGGGAGTCAGGTTGATGGCACGTCTTCATCTAGTGTTGGTAAGGCTCCTAAGAAGCAGGGTAAGCTCACAAATCCCTGTAAGTTGTGTGAAGGGCACCATGCCATTCACCTTTGTCCATATATGGATGAAGCCAAGTGAGTTTTGGACAGCTTAGCTATTTCTACACCATGCCTCCCGGCTGGTTATAAACAACTTTCTTTGAGTCATCCACCAGCTAATCCTACGATTGGTCAAGAGTCATCCTTGGTCAATCCCACTCCCCCGGAAATTCAAATTCATGAATCTGTTCCCGACCAACCATTGGTCGTGGGATCGGTTGAACTGGCCCCATCCGCGGTGCACCAGTTCTTTTCCGTTGAGAGTGGATCTCATACCCCTCAGGTTCTTCTTGTTTCTTTAGATTCCTCAGATTTGGAGAAGGATTCTCCTATCCCTATACCTCAAGAAGAGGCTCCTCCGCCTCTCGTGATAGAGGTCTCGGAGGATGCCCCTCCCGCCTTCGAGATGGAGGTCGTGGAGGATGCTCCTTCTTTGATCATAACACTAGGGGAAGACCATCTCAGTTCGATGCTAGCCCCTCCGAGTATTTTGGTCGCTTCCTTTGATTGGAATTGATTTACAGGATACCGCCTTCCGTCTTATGTGCCTTTCGAGATCACAGTATAGGCTTTTGGTCTGGTCGTACCCAGCACCATTATAGACGAAGGCACGTCTGTTATTGTTCTATCCTCAACTACTTGACAAGCTTTCGGTTCACCTCCGCTTGCGCCTGTTACACAGAATCTGTTGGCATTTAACAGAAGAACGAGTCAACCCTTAGGGATCCTTCCAAGGTTACCTGTTACTTTGGGAGGTAAAACCGTCCATATGGACGTGATGGTTGTTCCAAGCCCCTTGGATTTCAATCTACTTTTGGGGCGCGATTACACCTATGCCATGGGAGCGCTTGTCTCCTCCCTTTTTCGTGTGGTCTGTTTTCCGCATGAAGGACGAATCGTGACCATTGATCAGCTTTCGTTCTTTGGTCCTGATGTGGCAGCTGGCCCGCCATCATCCCTTCCTTGTTTTTATCCACCCGTTGTATCTGCCTCACCACAAGTCAACTATGTGGCTACCTACCCCGTGCATGTACCCAGTGATAGTGCCATTGTGCATCAGGTGTTGGGGGCATTGGGTCCTGACTTCCAGGATGTTTTCCTTCCATCGGGAGTGGAACTCTTGGAGGCGATGAATTCTTGTTCATTATGATGAGGTGTCCGAAGCAGAGTTCGTTTTCTTGTGTCAAGCTCCTTAAAAAATGAAACAAGGTTGTTGGAGTAGAATTCCTTGTGTTGTGTCAAGCTCCTTAAAAAATGAAACAAGTTGGGCAGAGCATAGTTCGTTTTCTTGTGTCAAGCTCCTTAAACCATGAAACAAGGTGTCTTGAGGATAGTTCTTTTAATGTGTCAACCTCGTTAAAACAATGAAACACATTCCTGTTCAATTCGAGTCTTTGTAAGATCTCGTAAAATCCCAGTCGAGTCTTTCTCTTGATCTCGTAACTTGAACCTTCACTCCATCTACCTTTCATATGGATTGAAGCTTGGGGGGCATGTACCTCGAATTGAGTCACCATGCTGGGGGCATGCTTAATTTTTCAAGCATAGTTTGCTTCCGTTTCAAGCTTGTGTAAAAATGAAACCGGTTTCAAGCATAGTTTATCTTTGTTTCAAGCTTGTGCAAAAATGAAACCAACTTCAAGCAGACTTTCCTGATTTCAAGCTTGTGTAAAAATGAAACCTTTCCCATTTTACCTCTCGTGATTGCCATTTTATCAACCTGTTTTGCCGATGAGCCTTGGTTTTCTCATTCCATCGTCACTATCTGCTTCGCTGATCATATGCCTTCACTTGGTTGTTTTACCCATTCCTAAGGAACCACTGCGATGAGTGGTCTTGTTAGCCAGCCTCTTGACCTTTAGTTGTTTCGAGGAGTTCCACCATCACCGGAACTAGTAGCTACCCTTTATACCACTCGTTCCTCCAGGAGGAGTCAACTTTCAGCTCTTTTCTGACTCTCTAAACATGAAAAGATTTTTGAGTCGCTTATCGTTTTGATCTCGTTAAAGTGGTTATGAAATGACATCTACCCAGTATACGTTTACCCCTTTTTCGGGCTAGGATAGATTATTTATGAAAAAGGAATACCCTAGCCTATCGCGACTAGGAGGTTTACTCAGACATAGTTTTCTACCTTTTCGGATCTAGGGAACTATCTACGAAAAGGAACTATTGGAGTTTACTTTTCTGCTGTCTTTTCAAACTCTCTAAACATGAAAATACGTCGAGTTCTTCCTTTGTCAGACTCGTTAAACCCTGATGACATCAGATCCAGTCGAAATGACGATATTCGAGTTCCTCCCTCCTATGGCTCGTTAAATGTACTAGGATGGATTCGTTCGAAGGACGAACTTATATGACAAGCATATGCTATCCCCTTCAAGCTTGTTTTCAAAAATAATTGGGGTACTTGCCAGAAATGGTGGGGAAAAATGGAACCAACATCATTGTCATGTCGGAAGTATGTCGCTCTTGAACATGGCACTTGTCTGCATTCGTGTCGGGTTGGGGACATCTCATCTCATTTTCCACTTGCCTCCGTGGGTTTGGGTAATCCCTTTTGACCTCTCATCTGCTCTTTTCCTCGTCATCATGACCTCTGATCTTTTGATGTCAAATACTGCCAAATTCACTTTCGTGTCGCCGATATGTTCAAGAGAAGTTGACCTCTACAAATTCCAACCTTCCTCTGATTCTCATCTGATCCTGATTCACGAAGAAATTATGTTTCTCTGTCCCGCGTCGATGATGTGGGAAACACTATGGCCCACCTTCGATCAAGGTCACTTCCTGTCGACTCCAGCTCATTATCCATGAAGCTGATCTAGAGACTCCCTTTCGGTACCTTGGAGCCTGCATGCCTCAATGGCAGGTTCTTTGCATTCGACGTAAGGTTTTCATTATTGGCCTTCGATCGGATGATTCTACGGGTGTTCGACGCCAACTCTCTGTTCACATTCCGTGGATTGTACCTATAGTACCTTAAGAGCCATTGTCATTATTGGTGGTTCCTCTCGCGTCTGTTAATAGCTTTCATCATTGGCTGGTAATTAGGCGATGTTCTTGCATGTTCGACTTCAGCTCACTTACTCGCATGCTTGAACTTGTACTTTGTTCGGGTCGATATGGAGCGCAAGACCCTGGATTTTGTCTGTTGGAATCCAAGCTGCGATTTTGTGGATTATTATGATTAGTTACATGACTCATTCATTGGATGGTTGCGACCATACCTGAGTCTATTTATTGATCCTTACTAGATGGCTGCGTCCATACCTTGGATCTAGATTATTGTATACTCTGTTATGGATGGTTGCGCCCATACCACATATATCATGTATATTGAGATATCAGTTGTACTTCTCTACGCGGGTTTTACGACGGCGGTGTTTTCAGTTGGACATGTTCTCGTAAAGCACTTCACCCCTCTCTCTCGTTCGGGCCTCATGCTTTAGGGGGAATCTATTACACAGAAATTTGTCACCATCCCTGCAATCCCCCATCTCGCACATTGGAGGGCTCATTCCATGACCTGTGAGCAGTGACATAACCTTAAAACACTTTCATGGCACTCCCCTAGACATGGACTTTCATTCCCCTGAAGACATCTCCTTGTGAAAAACCCTAAAAATATCCTTTTCATCCTTGGCGCGACTAGCCAATGTTATACCCGCACCAATGGGGGAAATCCTCCAAAGAGGGCGTGCCAATTGGCACTCTGTCTCAGAGCCGCACTCGTGCCAGGCTTAATAAAGGGTGTTTTTTAAAAATAAATGGCGGAAGATTGAATTTAACCAACTCCTGAACTGGTCTCTAAATTGAGTTGGGACGTTTGGCTCTGGATTTCCATGTAGAGGAAGTAGTTTTCCACCTCTCATGGAAGCTTCCTTGAGGATAGGGCCAATCCCATGATTGTAGGGATCCCAACTCCTCTTCCACCATCTATATAAGCTTGCCATTTCCCTTTGCAAACTAGTCTCCAAGAGCCTTCATAGCCTAAATAATGCTGCAATAGCCCTCATAGAGCCAAATCTATAACAAGGAGATTAACGATTGAAGAGAGAGGCTTGTCCCCATCCTTGACAAGCTTTACTGAGACGTATTCCGCTGATGACCCGTCGAAGGAGAATTCAACGTCAGAGCCAGGTTGTATTTTCCTTTGTATGAATTAATGATAAGCGACTATTGGTTATGGTTCCACTCGTTTTGTTCATTATGATCATGAGTTGTGTCCTCTCTGACTGACGCATAATTGTATATATTGGATTTTACGGTTGTGTTTGTTGTGTTTCTTGCGTGTGCAGGTGTTCAATCATGACGAGCGTGAGGATTGTGATTTGCCGGAGCAAAGGAACAGGAGCGCTACCTTCTCTACAAACAACAGTGTTGGATTCGAGGTAAGCCTTCTTCGCAAGTTGGTTTATTGCAATTAGGGACCTGCACCATAGCATGTTACGATTGTTGCTAGACCCGTTCTGGGCTAGTAGGGATCGCCTCTGTCCGCAGAGGGGATTTACCTCCACAACAAAAGGAAAGGTTGAACACATCAAGAAAAGGATCAGGTAAGTAAAAGGACCCGACCTCATGCATAATAGTGTTGCAGCAGTAAGGCAGATGAAAAGGTTGAACGTGGTCGAAAATACATAGGTAATAGAAGAAACAGGGAAGTTATGCAGCAAAGGTGTAATATAATGGCAGAAGCAGAAAAGACACAAAGACAACAATAAAAAGAGGACAAACGCACAGTAAAGTGAAGAAAATGATGGGCTGAGTAAATAATTGATTATAACTGAAAATGTATTATTTATTTTTATATTGTTTGTGATGCAAATGCAAGTCTCCATAGGCAAAGAAAACTCCAATTTAATTCTCAAATGAGTAGACAGTGTTTTAACCTCCTGAAATGATGAGCGAGAAAATGAGAAGGTGGAAGGCAAAGGGTCATGCTTGTTCATTTCATATTCCCATGTGGAATGCAAATAGAGAGAGGGTGATCTCTATAAATGATGTTACTGTCATATGGATTAAAAGGTTAGATAGTGGAAGAAGAAGATAGAGTAGATAGAGAAGCTGTTAAGATCCAGAGATGATATAAAGCAAATTTGAAGGCTAGAAGGACAACAGTGAAGAAAGAGAAAAATAGAGTTGATATCCAGGTAAATCAGCATATGATTTTATTGTAGAGTGAGGAATTTGGTGCTTCCGTATCAAGTTGTAGCTTGATATATGTCCAGTTGTAGCTGGTTGAGGTAGGAGCCTCCTATGGGTTGTAGCGTACATAAAATACATGGGAGTTGGTGCTTCCATTTCAAGTTGTAGCTTGATAGATGTCCAGTTGTAGCTGGTTGAGGTAAGAGCCTCCTGTGGGTTGTAGCCTACAGAAAATACATGGGATTTGGTGCTTCTGTTTCAATTTGTAGGTTGATAAATGTCCAGTTGAAGCTTGTTGAGGTAGGAGCCTCCTGTAGGTTTCAACTTGCAGAAAAAAGATGGGATTTGGAGCTTCCTTGCAAGTTGTAGCTTGCAGAATTTGAGGTAGTAGCCTCCTGTAGGTTGGAGCCTACAAATAATCAGTGGTGAGAGGGAGTTGGAGCTTGCCTTTGCATCACAACAATAATAAGATGTGGTTTTCTCCCTTGTGGGTTTCCACTTATATCTGTTATCTATGTGCATGATGATTATGTGTTGATATTCCATAGTTAATCTGCTTAATACCTGTTGCTCACTTGTTAAGATTTTTGTTCCATTATACATTAAGTTGATCATGAAATGAAGGTGTTAATAAGTGTAAAAGAAAGTTTTAAAATACCATGAATGCATTAAATTGATTCACCCCCCCCCCCCCTCAGTTTAACTAAGGGTTCAACAAGTAGTAGTGTATCGATTATGTAGTATGGAAAAATATGTATGCGAGTTTCATTCCTGAAAAGCGTGTATACACATGGAAACGCTTTATGATAAGCGCGTATAAAAACTAGGGTTTCTACTGAAAATATGTCTAATCAGTATAATCAGTCCTGTTGTATTTATGTTATCTGTCAATGAAGTCTTCCTATCGATCTAGGCTTAATATGGATGTTTGAAGTTGATTGAGTATTGATTTGATAAAGAATGATGATGCTACTAGATGTATGTGATTGAAGATCAGTGATTGTTCTGTAGTTAGTTCATAATGATTTATTAGTTTTGTATGTGACTCTAAGTTAGTTTCAAAATGACAGTGATCCAATTTCCGGGTTCAGTATTTTGAGATCTGTATGTGGTATGTTACAAGGAAGGCGTGTATACACGTGGATATGCTAAAGTAAAGTAGCGTATGTATTCTGACATTTATTGATCAGGGTTTTTCAGTTGGTTCAAGAAGATGCAGCATTTGGGTTCAGCATTAAATTTCTAGTTATAGTGACCTAACTATTGAGAATTTTTAAGAAGTTTTGTTTTGGTGATTGGTTGAGAAATTTTTTGGTTCAATGATTTATTATTTCATTGGTCATTTGATTCAGTGATTAATTAAATGATTTGGTACAGTGATCAGATTTAGTTTTTGATATATGGTATTGGGCTTAAATGATAATAATGGATTCAATATGAAAATTTGATGAAAAGTGGCCTACAGGTTGTAATGTGTTGAAGCAGGTGAATCTAGCGTGAAAATTTATGAAACTTGGTCCATGATGGTGCTGAGGGTTGGAGCCTTTAGTGAGGAAGTCAAAGCTTCCTTCCAATAGTAGCTGGTGATCAAATCAGGGATTGTAGCTCCCATCCAATAGGTGTTGGTAAATGAGATCAGGGGGTTGGAGCTACCTTCTAGTGGGTGCTGGAGAACAAGTCAATATTGTAGCCTTCTGCAAGTGGGTGTCTGTGTGCTGGTATGAGTCTGCATCAGTACAATATTGTAATAAGTTTTTCATAATAATAAAATTGAAGACAAAGATGACTACAGTGGTGGTTTTCTCCTACATTGGGTTTCCACTTTAAATCGTGGTGTTCATGTGTATTTCTTATGTGTGATGTCTTATTTTTTTCTTACTACACTTATTTAATTCCTATCAAATGTCTAATGAATCACTGATATATTGGTTTAACACAAACAGATGAAGATTTAACTGAAATAGAAGCTTACTGGATATACGCCAGTTGTCTGCATAAAATTCGCGTACATACGCAGGTTTACTTCAGGAAAGTAGCATACAAAAATCAAAATAAAAGAAAATTTTACGTTTTTTTTTTTAAACTAATACAACCCCCCCCCCCCCCCCCACTCTCAGTATTTTTCTCAACAATTGGTATCAGAGCAGGTCCTTCAGAAGAAGCTTGATTGCTTGAAAGAAGATCCACTAAGATGAGCCATCAACAAGGGACATCATCAATCAGACCACCACTCTTCAACGGAAGTAATCTACTTTTCTGGAAGACAAGACAAATATTTTGTCTACAGACTCTTGGAGCATATGTATGGGAAATCGTTGAAGGAGGTTATCAGTATCTAGCCTTTGTTACCATAGACGAGGAAGAAAAGAAGAAATATGAAACCAATGCAAAAGTTGTCGATGCCTTGTTGGGAAGCCTAACAAAATCAAAAATTTTCAAATTCATACAGCTAAATTTAACAAATTTTATATGGGAAAAGATCATCTAGAGCTATGAAGGCGATGACAAGGTAAAAGGTTTTAACCTTCAAACTCTTAGAATTCAATATGAAACTCTAAATATGAAAAATGATGAAAGTATTGCGCTTTCTAAGAGTAGATGAGATTGTGAATCGTATGAGAAACATGGGTGAAGATATAAAAGAATCAACCTTAGTAGAGAAAATCTTGATATCTATAACTCCAAAGTTCGAGTCAAAAGTGTCAGTCATCGAAGAAATGCGGGATCTGTAGAACCTTACTATTTTACAACTCCACGGGATTTTAACATAATTTTAAATGAGAAAAGGAGGTCCCTAAGAAATCAGAGAAGTTGCATTCAAAGAAACTCCAAGAGGAAAAGAAAAGGAAAGAATCAGGATATATATCAGAAGAAGATGAGTCAAATTTTGTAAATCAATTCCAACTAGGCACCAGAAGGTTCAGAGGTAAGCTTCCCTTCAAGTGCTTTTCTTGTGGTATAGTTGGTCATTATGCTGCTAATTTTCCTTATAAAGAAAACCATGAAAAGGGGAAATAAATTTCAAAAGGGAACAGGAAACAGTTTGAAAACAAGAGAAGTTATTATACTCATGAAGATAGTGATGGTTGGTCAAATAGTAAAGAGGGAGAGTCTTATCAAGATTTTAAATTACTCATGGCATTTGAAAGAAGTATTAATGATTCTAATGACAAATTCATGGATGTTGTAGAAGAAAATGATTTTTTTGTTGTTGAATAAATCACTCAACTTAAAGTATGTTTATGTAATATTCCAAAATGGAAAAGACGGGAATATAGAACATATGCACAATTCCAACCATGGTAAAATAAGAATTAAACATAGAGAACTATAAAAATGTAGGAATACATCTAAACATCATAAATATGGGTAGAAATAGCTGAGCCATATCATTATACATTAACAACAAATGAAAGTACACAATGCTCTAAAAGGAATGCACTCAAGCCACAAGATGGTTGAAATACACTAAAGAAACCAAGCACTAGAAATGTGTGTTGCTACTGCTACTTCATGTTGCAAACTGCTACTACTAGGAAGAAGAACCATGTGTGAGAGGCTGTTGGAGTGCTCAGAATGATCCGAGATTTTAACCACAAATTCTACTCAAAACATCCAGAAATGGTTTGGCCAGATTTTAAGTTTGGATTTTCAGCCCTTTTTGAGTTTCCCACTACACCCCTACTGACTGACTTACGCACTCCCTGGAGATGACTGCTGATATGGGGCTAAAGGAATGATCTATCAGCTGCAATAGCACCCAATCAACTCAATATGTGAAGGGTTGGTCCCCTCACTAGAAAACAGGGTCAAGAACTTGGGTACTCGACCTCCCACTGCAAAATAACATAGTTTCTGGAGGAGACTGCGCTGTGAGTGAATTTTGTTGCTTGGCCTGATGCCGAATGGTGGAATGAAGCTCTAAGAACTTCCTCACTAGCCTCCTAGATGAAGGGCTACTCCCTCCACTAGAAAACAAGCTCAGAAATTGGGTTTCTCAACCCTCCACTGCTACAACCCTGCAACACAACACAATCCTGAAGGAGACTGCACTGGGAATAATGGCTGAAGCTTGGCTTGATGTCGAATGGTGGAAATGTAGATCAAGATACATCTCCTAAGAAGGCACTCTAAGTCCCCCGAGGATGAGGGTGGGATTCCTTCTCGGGAACACCCTTGTGCTAAACAACACAACAGACTTAGCTAAATAGTTGTAGCATGCAAATAGTCATACAAGACCACAAAATCAATAATCCAAACCATGTCCTCTATGGCTTCCATCCTCTTCCTTTTATGCTTGGTGAGTTTCCTCACCATGGGTCCCACTCATTAAAGGAGCTACTCTCATGCATACACTCCTAAATGACTGTGATGTCCTCCATTAATCCTCCACTATCTCCATAACAGCGCTGTTGATCTGGTGAACCTTGACCCTGTCCACATGATCTATCCCCTATTCACACCTAAGGGTGGTTTATTTGGCTGATATAATGAGCCACATTCACATGAGAAGTGGTTTTAGTCCTACTAAATAGATTTATGGGTCTCCCTACCCACTCATTCATCTATCTAAGTGACAAAATAAAAAAT
Organism: Pinus albicaulis; assembly: GCA_034641835.2. Taxonomy (NCBI): domain Eukaryota; kingdom Viridiplantae; phylum Streptophyta; class Pinopsida; order Pinales; family Pinaceae; genus Pinus; species Pinus albicaulis. Next base: position 48,618 of record JAXQQM020066042.1, on the reverse strand, counting down.
TAATATTCCAATTAGTTGCAAGCTAATTTTGGAATATTACAGTCCTCCCCTCCAAAATGTTGTTTGTCCTCAAGAAAATGACACTGCAAAGCCTCCTATCCTCCTCCTATAGCCTCCTCATCTGATATTCTCCACCAATGAACCAAATTCTTTCTAATCAACATGTCTCCTAATGGCTCCTCCCAACTTTGCAAGTTAGCCTTTGGTAGATAAACCAAATGTCTCTCATCATGAAGAAGTGGGAGATATGTGGGGAAAACTATATGATGTCCATTGGCCTCCTTGAGGCATGAAAGATGAAAAATGTTGGGTGCCTCAACCCCAATGAGAAACTCTAATCCCCATGCTATCATCCAAACAAAGTGTTTCATCCTTGGTAACTCATAGAAGAACTCACCAATCCCCTGCTTTTGCAATGTAGAGGGGATGCATGGATGAAAATGAAAGGCCAAATTGTTCACCCCATGTTGTCTCTCTCTCCATTTATGATATGTATGGAGGTGCTCATGCTGATTTGGTGCTGCAATAATATTGTCCTCGAGAAACCACAAGGCATCCAGACTCTCATTGTGCCAATCTTTGGTTCTAGGAACCCCCCTTCCCCAGGCTATTCCACATATAGTGAATAGGACATCATCACAATATGGCATCTAAATGAGAAAGATACTGAGTGTTATGTGAAGTGTTGGATGGTGCCAATAGTTTCCCAAGTGGACACAACACAGTTTTGCTACTTTCTGCCTCCGATCATAATGTGGCAAGTTGTATTCCAACCACTTTCTAGTTGTGCATGTTTTCTCATCTAATTGGAGGTAGTAAATGGAATCGTATATCATATGAGCATACCAAAAATAGAGCAATACTTGCCCAAAGCCATACAAGAAATGGCTATCTCCATCACTGATGTTGGTCTTTGTTGGGAAGGTAAATCCTCTCTATGGATAGAGACGATCCCTCTAGCCCTAGAGTGGGTCTAGCAACAAAGGGACAAGATAAAGTGTAGGTTCCTTAATTAATTAATGAAAAGGACAAAGTAGATTGGCCAACCTGAATTCCAATGCTTTCGTCGATGTAGTGGTGGTGGCCTCTTGATCTCTGGTCCGACGAGTCACAATCCTTCCGCAACAAATGCTCGGATACCTGCACGAAGTTCAACAAACAAGAGCAGCATACAAAACAATGATTTCATTCATAATCAACTAACCATTCAAAGAGGGCTAAGCATATTGCATCAAATAAAACACATTAATGCAAGATGGGAACCAGACAATAGTCATGTATACGTATTAATAGAAGAAAGAGTTACAACCGAAGCCTTGACGTCGCAGCCTCCTTCAGCGAGGTTCAGTCGAAGCGTGTCTCAATGAATCATCAGGGCATTTTGACGGGATGAAGACACAAGCCTAATCTCTCTCAATAAGGGTCTCTTTTGTTCTATCTTTTCTAGCAAAATGTACAGGAATCTCTTCAGCGTTTCAGCTATAATATGTTCAGTTTAGCTAGCTCATCAATGGAATATGGCTATATTTATAGAGGGAGAGGAGGAGGTTGGGATCCCTACAATGGTGGAAGGGAGGCCTTATCCCTTGGGAGGTTTCCCCAAAAGGTGGAAACAAGAAGCCAAAGGAGGGAGGTCATGGTTATTCAGTCAAACCACTCCAGATGACTCGCCCACGAAGTTGTTATGATGGAAAATTCGCCTCTATTTTTTTTTTAAAATTCCATAAACAGGTTGGCACAGGAGGTAATGCACTGGGATAGAGCGCCAATGGGCGTGAGGCCCTATGTTAATCTCCTCATTAGCGCGAGGGCATAACGTTCTACTAGCGCCAAGGCAAAAACAAGTGTTTCTAATGATATGTTTAGGAAATTGTCAACAAAAGGAGTGTTGTCCTCATGGCAATGGATGCAATGATGGTATTTGCAAGGCATGACACTTTGTTTTGGTGACAAAAATGATCCTTGAATGTGCAGGATGGGGATTGTAGGGACAGTGATAAAATTTTGTGTAACAGATGCCCCCTAAAGCATGAGGTTCGAGAGAAAGGAAGGGGTGAAATGCTTTATGAGAATTCATTCGAACCAAACACCGTTGTTGAAAGACCTGCAATTAAAAATACGAACAATATCTCTGATACATGAACATGTGGCATGGGCACAACCATCCATAATAGAGTACATATATAAACTAAGATCTAAGGTATGGACGCATCCATCGAGTAGTAAGGATCAAAAAATAGACTCAGGTATGGACGCATCCATCGAGTAGTAAGGATCAACAAATAGACTCAGGTATGGTCGCAGCCATCCAATAAAAAGATTCATGCATAAAGTCATGATAAACCACAATTTCCTGCAGCCTAGATATTACTAGAAAAAACCCAGGGTCTTGCGCTCCATCTCGACCCGAACAAGTACAAATTCAAGCATGCGAATATGTGAGTTGAAGTCGAACATGCAAGAATATCACTTGATTACTAGCTAATGATGAAAGTTGTTAACAGGCATGAGAGAAACCACCAATAATGACAATGGCTCTCAAGGTACAACAGGTACAATCCACGAAATTTGAATAGTGATCTGGCGTCGAACACCCGTAGAATCACTCAATCGAAGGTCAAAGACGTGGACATGTCATCGAATGTGAAGAACTTACCATTGAGGCATGTAAGCTCCAAGGTACTGTTACACTAAAAAATGTCACCTTGACATTCTGCTGATTGTATGAGCTCATTAACACTCATACATGCCTCCTCTACAAGTCTTACAACCTTTTTTCCTCATTCCAAGCCCTAAAACTGGAGGAAAAACCCTAAAAACTCAAGAAGCCTTGGGTACGCAGGTAACTTGAAGCCTGCTTGCGTTCCTAGCTTATGTACACAGGTAATACACTACTTACCTGCGTTCCAGAATGCAGTTTTTCCTTGTAATTCCTGCGTACCCTTCTCAAAGTCAAAAAAGCGAGAAAGTAAAGTTAAAAAGCTGATTTGAGGTCAATTCTAGAAGGTTCTAGATGATATTTTTTGGGGATGAGTACGCTTTAGTAAGGTTCATACATCCCTCACCTTAAGGAACTAATCCCTTAATGTGAGGAGCCTATCCCTTTGAAGGAGGATTCTATTCCTTCAAAGGTGGAACCCTAACCTCCTCATCTGCTCTATAAAAAGAGGCATTGGGTAGCCTCAAAGGGAGTTGAAGCTTTATGTGTGATTTAGTTGAAGTGTTGTTGAGATTTAGACTTCTTTCTGCTGAGCTTTTGAGAGGAAAGATCACATACCTCTATGTGCTCCTGGAAGAAGAGTGCAAGACTTATCAAAGTAGAGGAGACTCCTGCTTCGGACCCTGGGAAGGCCTTTTCAAACATCAAGGCTAAGGTTGTAAGGTTCTTCTGTTATTTTAAGATTAATACAATCAAGTTTTTTTTTTCTCAATAAATTGTCGTTCAATTGTTTATTTCAATAAGCTGTCATTTGATCATTTATTTCATAGATTCCTTGATCACTATGATAGGTATGTTTTATAATTATTTTTTATACAGGTGCTATTTAATATTTTCTTGTTTGTGATTGCAGGTCGAAAAAAAACGACACTTTGTTGCGACAAAATATGACACTTTGTTGTTGTTAGCCCCCCTATGAAATTCTTGACAAGCAAGCTGGGGGCTAGATTGTTCTGAGCCTTTAAGGAATGTCTTTCCCCTAAAAACCCATCCTCCTTGAAGTCTCTCAATTGCTGTGCCTAATACAAATCCTCTCTGCTAGTACATTGCTCAAAAATGGCCTATTATTCCCCCCTTGTACCCCTGCAAATGTCCCTCTTTTCCCCTTTTCCCTCCTTCTGTCAAAGTGCCTTTGTTCCCCTCTATTCCCCCTATTAACCCTCTAAACCCCTCCAAAATCCCCTTTAAATCCCACCTTTATCCTTGGTTTCCTCATTTTTCCCCTTTATTCTTCTATCGTTAACCCCCTTAGGCCTTGGAATGCACTAAAAAGGTTAGAAAACCCACTCCCGACCTTATAATAGGCCTAAGCCCCCTTCTCTGCTAGCCCCGCGCCTTTCCGCTCCATATAGCCTAGCGCCGTGATCAAGGCTTTTTCCTTGCGAGGGTTTTTCTCTGCCTGTAGATTCAAACCATGGAGCCCCCGTAGTTGACTCCTTGGGATATGGGATGACTCAAATCAATGGTTGTTATTCACTACGGGGGTTCACTCCAAAATTTTTGTGCCCATACACCTTGGCGCCCCGTAGTCCATCCCCACCGTCCGCTTTTATCCCGCAGATCAACGGCTCACGGTCCATTCATTTCGGGGGCATTCCTGACCGTCAATCTTGACTGATTGTACGATCCTCGTTGACCCCGCTGCCTCCATCATTTTCCACGTTCAAATCCTAGATCGCATCTCCGCCGTCCATTCGCCCGACAGATCGATGGCACGGAGCGCACCCAAAATGGTGGTCCCCACTCCACGCGCTGTTTTCCAAAACCCGCTGATAGTTTTCGCACCACCGTTGGGCACCGAGCGGTTTTCCCCGGAGACCCAGCGATTCCACTCATCATCTGCCGCGTGTCCGAGTGTACTATTTCAAAACCGCCCATTTCGCGCATTATCTCCCGGACAAAAGCCAGGCAGCGGAATTCACCTCGGCCGTCAGATCTTGGAGCCCTCATCCAACGGCGCTCATTCATCGAACCTGCACACTGCTTAACCCCATCCATCATACCCGTTGGCCCACCATCCGTCGCCCTCCACCGTCGATCTCCGCCCAATCGACGGTCCAGATCTGTCCATGCATGGTTGACCTTTCCACTGTCCCCAGGTCCTGCCACGTCACCCCGCGTGGATCTTCCGTACGTCCTCTCAGTCCATCGCATAAAATTGATTTGTTTTCATGTTTTTTAACGTTCCTCGTTCGATCTTTCGCTCCACAGACCTCCACCTTCGCCAGAGCGTTTTCTCCATGGGCCTTCTGCGTTTTTCTCCATGTCACCACCCGCACGTCCATCTCGCCCATCCACATCACCCGCCGCCCTCGTCCATGGATTTCTTCACAGTCTTCGTGTTTCCTGCAGGGTTGTAAAGAAAGAATGGCCGCCGTGATACACTTCTATGCTACCAGGACAACTGAATCCGAGGAAGATCATCCACAGCGTCTAAATTTATGAACAAAGGCCCGGGAAGGTGGAGATGAGATGTTCATTAAAGGAATAGAGTTCGAACTCTGTAGAAAATCTCCCATCGCCATTAAAACCCGAGCTAACCTGTCAGGGGTAGAGTTGAAGCAGCGAAGCGTTCTAGTATAGAGCAAAGGGTGATTAAGGCCAGCTAATGAAGATCTTAAGTCTTAACCACAGGTTTAGAATAAACAGCAGCAGTTGGAAGACCCCGTGGATATCTTGGACGGTCCTATGCACAGAAAGATAATATTATCAGGTTTTCCATATCAGCAGAGCGTTCTCCCATGAAAGGACATGGTACACATCATTGTTTCAGTCTACATCATGCCCGAATGAAGATCTACACCCTTTCAGCAGTCCTACACCGCCAGGGAGCATTTGTTACACAATATGGATACCCTAGCATCATTATTTCACTATTTTGTCCAGTCAACAGAGAATGGCAGTAGTTCTGCAGCCAGAGTACCAGAAGTAATTGCACAGATTTAAAGCAGAATGGGTTGCGGCCTTCCTCCTCTTCTGAGCGTTAATTCTTCATTTAATTCTTCACCTACCATCTTCTACTCTGTTTTTTCCTATAAGAATCCAGAAGAACACATTGTAAAGGTTGTTGTTGTTGTTGCCTTGTTGTGGCAATTGTTGTTAGAGGGATTCATTATTGACTGTTAGAACAGTCTTGGGAGGGAGTTACAGAGTAGTTTGTATGTATTAGCCTGGGAGGAGAAAGTTTGGGTTGTATTAGCCATTGAGCTCAGTGTACATGACTGGTTTTGCATCAATTAATCAAAGCACATTTCACAGGATCCTGGTCTATTACTATTGGTGATGTTTTTCCTAACTCTGTTTATTGCATTTTCATATTATTTCATGTTCTTCTGGTAGGTAACAGAAGTATAGCATAGGATTCACCCTTGTTAGGTGCCCTATGTTTCCTGCTCTCCCTACCTTTAATGTTTTTCTGCCTTATGTGCTATCTAAGAGTTGATTTCAGTTGATTTAACTAGTGTAGTGGATGTTATTGCCTACTCTCTGATGTATGAATTGGTTGAATCAGTTCTTAGATGTTCTTGCTGGGTTTGAGCTGGAAGGTTTGGGAACACTGGGGATGAGTGTTAGCCCTGTCCACTAGGATCCTTGCGCGACCAGCTGGCCTTTCTAAGATCCCTTTGTAATCTTATCTCTGTATTTCCTTGGATTTGCTAAAGCAGACCTGGAGTTAAATGACCTCTGGTCTGATCTATAAGCTACCCCTTCGTCCCTTTTTGAGAGCTGCCTTTGAGTATGTCCAAGCAGGTCTGGAGTTAAATGACATCTGACCTGATCTATAGATAGAAATTTGGTTGCCTCTCCTTCTTCCACCTTCTTTCCTTAATGTGCCATTCCACCATCTACCTAAAAGATCCTTTAGTGTAGATGACTTGCCCTTTGAAAGCCTTGGCTAGTTGTTGCATGTAATTTCCTTTCATGACTCCAGAGCCCAATGTATGGCACTTTCTCGGCCTATCCTCTTAGCTGAAACTTCCTGCTGCTTTGTTCCTTCCCTCCCATTACTTTCTCAGCCTATGATCTCCTAACCAACCCAGCAACCCTTCAACCAAATCATTTTAAAACCCCCATTTTTGTGCTTCATACCTAGCCTAACATCTCATTTTAAGCTCTCAAAGATACATCATTCTTTTCTTTATTGGAGAGATCCCTCTCCGGGTCCAGGAGGGCTAGATCCTAGGGCCCAAAAGTGGTTCTGATGTTGTCTCATCTTTTGGTCTTGCCAATCTGGCCAAAACATGGGAACCCCAACAGTTGTGACGAAAGACGACACTTTCTTGCGATGAAAGAACTCTTGTTGCGAAGAAAGGATTATTGTTGCGACAAAAGAACTCTTGTTGCGACGGAAGGATTTTGATGCGACAGAAGCACTACGACCGCAATTAAGCATTTGGATCTAAGGTAGGATCGACACCTTCATAGCATTTATTTGTAAAATGAATATATTTAGAGAAAGACAAACTTAGTTGTTCGTTTGTTGCTAGATTGTCTTCTGACACTAGGGAGATCGATCTTGTCCGCAAGATCGATTAATCCGGCCAACAGGTACTGGAAGGGAGTCTTTAGGTCAACTTCCTGGATAATGAGCTGAAGTCGACAGGAAGTGTCCCAGTTAAAGGAGGACCATAATGTTTCCCACATCATTGACACGAGACAGAGGAACATGATGATAATGAATCAGTACCAACAGAGGATTAGGGGGAGGTTTATAACTACAGAGGCAAACTTCTCTTCAACATATCAGTGACACGACTCTGGATTTGACAGTTTTTGACATCAAAGGATCTGAGGTCATGATGACATGGAAAAGAGCATATGAGAGGTCAAAACAGATTACCCAAACCCATGGAGGCAAAAATGACGAAATGAGATTTCCCCAACCTGACACGAATGCAGATGAGTGCCATGTTCAAGAGCGACATACTGCCAACACAACTAAAAATTGGTTCCATTTTCCCCCACCATTTCTTGTGAGTACCTCAATTATTTTTGGAAAACAAGCTTGAAGGGGATATCATATGCTTGTAATGTAATTTTTTCCTTCGGAAAAATCCATCCTAGTACATTTTACGAGCCCCGGGAAGGAGGAACTCGGTGAACGTCATGGTGACGATGTCCAATGTCATCAAGTTTTAACGAGTCTGACAAAGGAAGAGCTTGAAATCTTCTCATGTTTAGAGAGTTAGAAAAGAGGCGGAAAAGAAAACTCCAACAGGTCCCTTTTTGTAAATAGTCCCTCACATCCGAAAAGGTAGAAAACTATGTTTTAAAGAACCTCTTAGTCATGATAGGCTAAGGTATTACGTTTTCATAAATAATATATCCCATCCCGAAAAAGGGGTAAACGTATACTGGGTAGATATCGTTTCGCAACCATTTAACAAGTTCAAAACGACAAGAGCCTCGACAATATTTTCAATTTTAGAGAGTCAGAAAAGAGCTTAAAAATGACTCCATTAGTGACTTTTTCGTGTTTTTACCGAGTCCGAAAAAAGTATAAAATACAACTCGTTACTTCATTGCTATGTCATTTAACGACCTCTTGCTGCACAAGAAACAAACGTAAAACCCATTTCTCAAAATAACATAACGCAATAATCGAAAAACATGTCTTAAAACCTAATTAGGGTTCTGAAAGTTATAAAATTCCAAAAATGGTAAAAAATAATTACTTTTCACTTTTACCTCTTGTGGAGCAATAGTTACCCATTTTAGACTGTGATTTTGTGGCGATGATTGTGGGTGATTCGGCAGATCAATCTCAAATCCGTCAGTTCCAGGTAAGAGCTAACATCCTTCTTTGCATTTTAATTCCTGTTTTATTACCTGCAACCCCAATTTTGGAATCCTATGGGGAAAATTGTAAAAAATAGGGCACGACGGTTGCCATGAGTACTAGGCACGGACTCGCGCAAATCACCTAGATTTCTGAACTGGGGTGCACCCATTGGCACGACTGTTTCCCAAATAGTCGCGCCAACTGCGCAAACCTTTTAAGCTCACAATGTAAGTAAGCAGGCCCAATTTCCAAAAATCAAAAGCTTTCAATATGGCTAATGAGGTTCATATGAATATGTTTGCAGGTGTAAAGCGGAAAAATGATTATCGAATGGAAAGAACAGGAACACAGTGAAGAAGACGAGCTGGCTATGGAAAATGAGAGATGCATGGAAGCTCTGAGAGACTTTGGACTGAAAAAATTCTTCATGACACCGTGCCTCAGAGCTCAACCGGAGCTGCTACAATACTTGATCGGTATCTGGGATGAGGATCAGGAGAAATTCATTCTTCGTGATCAGGAACTCGAAATTGATGTTTCAGACATTTACTTCATAACAGGACTATCGCGGAGGGGTGCAACACCAATCTTGACCGACACCCAGCCCACCATGGAAAACATGAGCATGGTCATTGATAGGGTATGTCCAGGGGCACAAAAAGGATCAGGAAGTGGGAAATTGGATATCCAGACTATCCCGGACTTGGCACTAAAAGTAGTGCTACACACCATCACGCGAGCTGCAAGATCGCAAGCAACGCACGAAGCAACAAAAACAAAGATCCTTCTTGCAGTAGACTATCTGACACTGACCCTCTACAACTGGGCAGAGGCAGTGACGATCAATATGAAGCGTCAACTGACGAAATGCAAGAATACCAAACTAAAGTATTTCGGATATAGATCCATCCTTGTATCATTCTTTCGGTAACAACTACCAATTTTCCAGCGACAGGAAGTGATAGTCCCAACACCACCAACACAGGAGCCATGAATGGCCCATTGGGCAGTGCTAATGCCAAGGTCAAGGGGCAGTCAACAGATGTCCTAAAGACCAGTGTTCTCATTAGGGGAATTTTGATCCGGATCTTGGAGGGAGGCCCCCAAGATCTAAAAAGTTGAAATAGATCTGACAAGATCTGCAAAAATTAGAATGCCAGAAAAGAAGAGAGAACACAAAGAAAATAAAACCACAAAGAAACTTGTTTTATTAAAACAGAGAATAAATTTAGAAGCTACATTGTGGCAAACAATCTGCCCTTTTACAAAGTGAGGCTTGTTATTTATAGCCTTTTTTGAGATACAATACCATAGGTGGATACCATGGGCCAATACCATGGGTAGATACCACTTACAATACCATGGTTAAATCCCATGTGTGGATGAATACCATTGGTGGATACATACCATGGGTCACTTATAATACCATGGGTGAATCAATATCATGGGTGGATGAATACCATGGGTCGATGCCATTTACAATACCATGGGTAAATTCCATGGGTAGATGGATAATATGGGTAGATGAATAACATGAGTTGATGCCATTTCCCATTCGGATCATTCCTCCCTCCTTAAGAAGCAATGGTCTCCATTGCGTGAAGTTCCCTCCTGAGAATCCTTTGTTGAATATGAAGAACCACTGAAGAGAAGGGTTTTGTGTAGTTAACCCATAACCGTGATGAACGAAGATCCGAGGATAGAGATACCATGTAATGCTTGTGACCAACTGTGATATTGACAGTGTGCGGCCTAGCAAATGGACTTCGATGAAGTGTGGGTTTGTGGATGAACCAAAATCATGACAAACAAAGATCCGAGGATAGAGATACCCTGTAATGCTTGTGACCAACTGTGTGACTAACAATGTGCGGCCTAGCAAATGGACTTCGATGAAAATGATTTTGTGCAGTTGACCCATAACTGTGATGCTGATTGTTGATGAAGTAGCAGGTGCCTACATAGCTTGGGGTGGGAGGGCACGTCTCCAAATAACCCAAGCCGAACGCTGCTATGATCAAACTGATGTAGGTGCCTACTAAAGCGGGGTGGGAGGGCACGTCTCCAAAGGGAACCCGCACCGAATGCTGATCCAGATTTAAAATGAGCATAACTCGGTCAATATAACTCAGAATATTTATTATAACCTGTTTGTGGAAATGGAATGATCATTCTGCATCATCTTTTATGTTTGAAACCACTATCTGGAGACTCTAGACTCTCAGATTTGCGCTGGAACTGTCACGCCGTCACAAAATTTCTGAAAAAATAGTTGATTTTAAATCAACGATAACTCCCACATCCGGACTCCGATTCGACCGATTTTTTTTTTGAACTTGGGTGATTTTTCAAGAGGAGCTCAGATCTATCTCTATTTCTCTGAAATCTTGTACTAAAAATGGCGAAAAATGACAGGAGAGCCGCCGTCCATGAATTGTCGTCAGAAAAATTGCTTCAACATTGCTGATTTTGAATCAGCGATATCTCCCTCATCCGAACTCCAATTTGGCCGATTTTTTTTTTTGAAGTTGAGTATTTTTTCACAAGGAATCTAGATCTGGTCTTATTTTTTGCAAATTTTTCACCAAAAGTTTCAGATCTGATCTGAAAACTCGCCGCCCAAAAAAATTCATGGATTTTGCGGAAGATTGCTGCAAAACATTGAAACTGAAATATGTTTCAAACCCTCATTCCCATGGAGGCGTAACCTGAATCTGATACCACTGATCCGAATCTTGGAGGGAGGCCCCCAAGATCTAAAAAGTTGAAATAGATCTGACAAGATCTGCAAAAATTAGAATGCCAGAAAAGAAGAGAGAACACAAAGAAAATAGAACCACAAAGAAACTTGTTTTATTAAAACAGAGAATAAATTTAGAAGCTACATTGTGGCAGACAATCTGCCCTTTTACAAAGTGAGGCTTGTTATTTATAGCCTTTTTTGAGATACAATACCATAGGTGGATACCATGGGTAGATACCACTTACAATACCATGGGTAAATCCCATGTGTGGATGAATACCATGGGTGGATACATACCATGGGTCACTTATAATACCATGGGTGAATAAATATCATGGGTCGATGAATACCATGGGTCGATGCCATTTACAATACCATGGGTAAATTCCATGGGTAGATGGATAATATGGGTAGATGAATAACATGAGTTGATGCCATTTTCCCATTCGGATCAAATTTTGAGGCCTAAAATGGGCCTCCTAAGGAAAATGTACAATCAAAATTCACTTTATGAGAACCAATCACATTTTAGGGTATGACATCATCCCTAATGGTTGAGGTGGCATTGCTTGAGTTAAAGGTACTTACTTGTCACATTCTCAATGGTGGATAAAAACTCATGGTTAACCATGGTAGTGCTCTAGGTAATTTTAAATTCATAAAGCAAAGTACTCATAATAAATGTCATTTCACACTTTTTGAATAAAATAATATTCTTGTCATTTCATATTTCTTGAAAGAAACAATGCATATCCCTATACATTTATTATATTATCCTTCTTCTCTATTCTAACGATATTGTTCTTCTAGCAAGGTGCCCATCTGATCTTGATAAGCAACTTAGACTTATTAAGGATTTCTGCTCTACCATGGGTATGTCTGTTAACACTGACAAAACAAAAGTTATGATTATCAAATCCAAGAAGGACACTTATGCTAATTTTATGTATGACAATAGTAAATTGGAGGAAGTGTCTTCTTACAAGTACCTAGGAATTGATATTCATCACAATCTCAACTGGAACTATAACATTCAGAAAAGGATTAATGGGGGATGGAAAGCTTATTTTGGTCTTGAAAATAATTGTAAAATGGAAAACCTCGTAATGTGGGATAGAAAGAAGTTCCTCTTTGAAACTTTAGTCACTCCTGTTATCTTATATGGTTGTAAGGTTTGGGGTTGCAGCATCTCTAGAGAATCCTGGAGAAATATTGAGAAAATCGAGAAGCGTTTTATAATGTATAACCTTAAAATTAAAAGCAATACACCCTATCCTATTCTCCTTATCGAAGTGGGTCTTTCCCCTATCAAGAGCCTAGCTATGACTAGGCTTCTATTGTACAAGCACAAGCTAAATAGCATAGGATACCATAGACTTCCTAAGCTAGCTTTAAATTCCAGCCAAAACCACCTAAGGCTTAGACGAGGTTGGTATAAAGACACTAGGGCATGGTTAAACCATTGGGAGATCAACGAGAATGTTGCATTGCAAAACATCAATAACATTAAAAAAAAAATTACTTCTAAGTTCAAATAAAAAATGTGGTGTGAGAAAGATCTAGCAGCTAAAAGAAAATTAAGGTATTATAAGGAGGTCATCAACCCCACCTTAGAAGATCAAAAGTATCTCTCTGTTTTAACTAGCTCAAAGAAGAAAATTAATATAGTCAAGATTAGAATGAACTCTCATGAGCTCCATAGTGAAACAGGTCGTTGGACAGTTCCTAAAACACCATGGATGGAAAGGATCTGCCATCTCTGTGAGAATATGAACATCGAGGATGAAAGTCACTTCCTATTAGAGTGCCCCACGTACAACCACATTAGAGCTCAATTTCATAATCTTTGTTGCAATACTGACCTTCCTAGCCTTTTAAGATGTCAAAATTATAGTGAGCTCGGGAGGCTTCTCTCCAAGATTTTTAAGCATAGGAATAAAATCTTAAATCAAATTAAATAACTCTTTTCTTTAGGTCCGATAGACCAAAGATTGGTCTCAGTGGACATTAACTATCATCATCATCATCATCATATTATTCTTATATAGTATATTAATTACATTTTATTACACAATTTAAATAATATAAATTTTAATTAATAGAATATAATATCATTAAGAATTTATAAAATTATTTATATTTTGTTTTAAGTTATTTAAGTACAAAGTACAAATGCATTAGTTGTTCAATGATAATGACTTATTTATTTAATAAAGCTCATTCTTATTTATAGTCGCATCAATACAATTTTTTTATTAATTTTATTTTGGTACAACTTTTGAATTGAATTTAACTAAGGTTACATGGATTGTGGTGCAAAAAGTGAATTGAAAATTCATAAATATTATTTTATTGGTTTAGCTATTATTTCATTATTTCCTTAAGAGACTCATTTTAGACCTCAAAATTCCCCTAATGTTGACTGGCTCTGCCAACAGCTGATTTTCATGAAGGACTAGCCCTACTCTAGTACAGATTTCACTGGTGATCCGGACCTCCCACTCCCGGAAGGAGAGCATTGGGATGAAGCACTTGGTAAGACTCATTTTTTATTTTCATGAGTGTTATGATTTTTTTGTTATGTATGTTCCGACGTTAAATCCATGTGCTATACAGATTTTGGACCAGAAAGACCTGCAGGCATGTCTCCGATAGTGAGGTGGATCCCTCGTGACTTTAATATTTCCCCTCATGGCGAGGGAGGCGAGGAAGAGGAAATTGTGCGCAACCTGGAGGGAATCTCTCGCGGGGTCCCAGACTATTTGCAATTCGACGATGTTCCTTGTGCATACCAGAGACACATTGTAGGGGTGTCAAACCGATTTCACCACTTGCTGAGGCGGCTTGTACGGATAGTGATATGCTATCATGATCACCATGTTGATTAGACACCTAGAATTTATTTCTGCATATTTTTTAGAGACATGATGTCTCAGGATGTAACAGAGACACACACATTTTGTACTTATGATGCACATTTATGCAAACATTCAATATATATATATACATCTATTTTTCTATATGGATCTTTTCATGTGATGATGATTTTACAGATTACGCAAATATCTATCTAATACAATGTTAGCCACTGTATCAGTTAATGCATTCATTCGCCTAGGAATATGTTGATATGTGATGTAATCAAAATGTCTTTCCAGCAAACGAACTCGTAAATAAATCCTTAAAATCTGAGGGTTTCTAACTGAATAATGTCCATTAAGTTGAAGAACAACAAGTTGTGAGTCCATATTTACAACCAATGCACCAATGCCGAGGGTAATTGCCTCTGTTAATAGCTCAATGACAGTGCTATACTTAGTGACATTGTTTGTAGTTCGTCCTAGAAAAATACCTTGTATATCTATCAACTCACCAGCAGGATCATAAATCCACCAGGCTGCCAAAGACGAGTTCCGGGTACTGCGGGAAGCACCATCCGCGAAACCGACATAAGGGGTAATAGACATCTGCACAATAAGCAACGACCCAATAAGCAGGAAAATGCTCACAAAGCACACCAAGCCAAAAAATTTACAAAAATGAGAAAAATACCTATGTACACAAAACATGCACGAATGACTCATGCATAATAAATTTTGAGATACAAGCCATTTCTGGGCTGAACTAGAGGATGACCTTCGTAATTAATGAGCTCAATGGCCCCATTCTGTAAGACACGTTTAACAATGTAGGGCCCATGCCACATGGGTTGAAATTTTCCTACCCCCAGCGTATCATGAGCTTGGTTGTACAAGAGGATGAGGTCTCCTTCTACAAAGGCGTGAGGGGAAATCGGCTGATCAAAATGATCTTTGACCCGCTTCTCCTGTGCCTCGATGACCAAAGCAGCCAAGCGGCGAGTTTCATCCAGCCTTTTTGAGTAGATAGGACGCTCTTCTTCTGACGAAGTGTTCGGCAACAATTCAACATCCAACTTGAGCGAAGGTATTTCACACTCAATCAGAAGGGTATCTTTTAGACTGTAAACAAGCTGAAATGGAGTGAATCCAGTCGCATCCTTAACAGAGATTCGGTAAGCCCAAAGAGACAAAAATAACATGAGATGCTAGTTGGATTTGTGCATCCCAATCGTACGTTGAAGCATGGTGACAAGAACTTTATTCATGGCTTCAACCTGGCCATTGGCCTGAGGATAGTACGACGTTGAGCTATCGTGACGCAAGCCGAACCTGGAAGTCAACTCCGCCACCATATAATGTCGAAAATGGGAACCATGATCAGTAACAATGGCTTAAGGAACACCAAACCTAGAAATGAAGTGATTAAATATGAACTGAGCTATTTTCTTACTGTCGGTGCCGAGTGTAGGCACTGCTTCGGCCCATTTAGTGAAGTAGTCAATGACTACGATGATATAAGCATGCCCCCCGGCTGAGTGAGGGTTACATGTCATAAAACCTATGCCCCACTTCGCAAAGGGACCAACGGTGATGACAGGATGGAGATGTGAAGGCAGCACATGCATATTGTGCTGATAGGTCTGGAATTCATGACATTTTCGAATAGCAACAATGCAGTCCTTGAAGATGGAGGGCCAGAAATATCCAACACGAAGAATCTTCTGTGCAGTGGCATAACTAGACATGTGACTACCACTATGACAGTTGTTAGTCATCAGTAATTTTCACCTGTTTTATATGACTAAATGCTTTGTCTCATATTTCTAGAAATCAAAATTCAAGAATCATTGTGTCTTCTAGAAGTCTCCTCAAAGAGAAAATTTCCACTATCCCTCCTCTCTATTCAAGCATGGCCAATATGTTCATCCAGAAAAAACCCCATCCTGGACTAGTGTCCCTCACTCTCCCTATATTTTTCACCCTTGCCTATAACCCTTTATCTCATTTCTCCTAAGCCTTCTATTTCTCACCCCTTGTCTTGCCAAGTCAACCAAACATTTTCTCCTATTCACCATGTACCTCAAGCAATGGTGTTTTCAAAGGTCCTTTCTAAAAAAAACCTTTGAAGCAAAGCAAAATTGTCTAGTTGGCTAGGATGGTGGTGCATAAGTAGAGTGTTAAAACCTTGTATCTTCATTCAAAACCCTGATTCAAACTTTCAGTCATAAACCCATTCTAAAAACCTTACAAATAAGTCAAATGGGTTTTCTTAGGTCAGTGCACTATCATGGTTCTCATTCCATTACTTCCATAGGAATTCAAAGGTAAATTCAAGAGAAAACAGATTTGAGGTTTATCATTATCTAAATATGTACTTAAGCAACCTCCAAAGGCACCCTCTTGATCCAACAGCAAATCTGCAAAGGAATAGACTGTCATATCCAATCATTTCTGCAGGAATGCCTTGGAGATTAGTATAAAGGCAAAAACAGAGGCAAAGAAAGACACCTAAGAGAGTTCATGAATTTATTTGCAGTTGATAAAAAGGTACAATAAGTTGGAGGCTACAGGGAAGATCAAAAGCTCATAATAAGTGGTAAAAGTACTGCTCATCAAAAGGTCTATGTAAATTTCAAAAGGATAGTGGCATATGAGCAACATGGCGCATTACAGCAAATAGATCATTGGAAAGGATTTTGGCCTCAATCATGAAGCTGGTAAAGGGACAGCTGCCCTTTGCCACATTACTACAACAAGACCAAAAAATTTATCAGATGAGCTATAAGGTAAAGGTAAAGACTAAGACCAACATCAAGAAAGACAATCACACTCATGAAGAAAGCAGTAGGTGTGCTTTGGTTGAAAATGCAAATATATGACTATTGTGACCAAACAGTGAAAAAGTATTTGGGCTACAAAAGCTAAAGATGATCCAGGCAGATATTGGTGGCCACCCGCCTATTCCACTTGGGCCCCCACCATTGTCTCTTTCATTTTTTCAGTTTCGGCATAACTTACTATTTTTAGCAGTTTTTCGAGTCCTGAACTTCCGGAGCCGTTTTGAGGCCCTAAACGACGTTTTTTGGGAATCGCGCCTCCAGTGAATAACATTCCGTTTTGAAATGATATTTGTGGCAAAATTTGTAGACCTCGGTTAGAGCTTTCTAATGATGTATCATGTGTGTCAAACGGAGATAGTATGCCAAAGTTACGTCCCTGGGAAGTTGAAACACCAATTTACCCAAACGGGGCCCATAGTTTTGGTGCTTCATCTCCTAGGGTTAGGTTTTTGGATGTTTAGGGTTCTCCATTGTTTCTCAATAATAAATAGGCCCTCGAGCCTCATTTGAACTCATTTCAAAGGCCTGTAGCTGCCACATCTCTTCTCAGAGATAGCTACCAGCGCCCTAGCTAGTTTTATTTCCATTCTGTCTGTAAGAAAATTTTAGTTCTTTGATATTAATGAAATGAAGTGTTATTTCCGCTGCATCTTTGTATTTATGGTTATATGTTTATTCTGTTGCATTCCTACATAAATCCGGATCAGTGGTATCAGAACGGTCTGCTTTTTCTCGATCCTTCTTTGCATGTCCCCAACGAGGTCGGGGTATAAGGAGCTAGGGCTTGATCTACTGGAACCTTTGCAAGATCAGCCTCACAAACCTCGACGGACACCCATGGGGGACGAAAAGAAAGATGAGGGAGTAAGAGATCCTATCAAAATACTGCTCTAGGAGGCCCTCGAAAAATAAAGGAACGCGATGATGGATAACTTTGCTCAGATCCTTCAACGGCTTCCCACCGGCGGCGCATCTGCATCCAGCAGCCACTCTGGAGGTGCGACTCCTTTTAAGGTACAAGTAAATTTTGACATTCCCATATTTGAGGGTCAAATAGATGCAGATGCGTAGATAGATGGTTGAATCTATTAGAAGGATATTTCTCTGTTCATGACTTTTCAGACCGAGAGAAGATTATTTTTGCACTCCTCAAAGCTATTCCCGATGTTAAGGACTGGTGGGAAACCTACTGTGAGAACAAGGACCAGACAGAACCCTCTTTGTTCTCGGTCGTACCAACATGGAATTATTTCCAAGACGCTGTCAAGGAACAGTACTATCCCGTGGGGAGCTATGAGGACAAGTACATACAATGGATGACGCTGCGACAACAAAGGGATCAAGATGTGCATGAGCTGACGAATCTGTTCCATACCCTGCGCACAAAGCTGGGTATCAAAGATTCAGAGAAACATTTGGTGCTAAAGTATCGCAGCTTTTTGCATAGATACATTCAGGAGGAAATGGATTTCCTCGACATCTCCTCGCTTGGTACGGCATACCGGTATGCTGCCAAGATTGAGCAAAAATTCAAACAGAAGAAGCGAGACTTTGGATCTGCGAATCAAAAGCAAGGGAAAGGTGCTTCCAAACCGCAGAACAAAGGACAGAGCCAAGGCATGGCAGCTAAAGACAACCCATCAAATCCACAAGAAAAGAATAGCACCGCAAAGCCAAAGAAGGACACGGGAAAGTGGTGTGAGTTCCATAAGAGCTCCACTCACAACACAAGTGAGTGTCGAGCCAAGCAGTCACTAGTGGCCGAGATGAGGGCTTCTGAGTCAGATGCATGCTCCGACTCCGAATCAAAACCTGAAAAGGGGAATGAAAAAGGGAAAAATATTATTGATGCGGAGCCCAATGCCACTATTTCCACTACAAAGATCCAGAAGGAGGAACCAGAAGATCCAGAGGAGGAGGAACGTCTCTTCCACTCCTAGATGTGGGTAAAGGGCTCCCCTATATAGTTCATTCTCGACAATGGGAGCCAAAAGAACCTCATTTCAGCAGATGCCGTGAAGCGGTTGGGCTTGCCGACCACAACTCACCCACATCCATACACCATTGGGTGGCTTCACCAAGGACGAGATCTCCGCGTCAGCCAGCAGTGCCGCCTTCCCTATAGCATCAAGCCCTTCACGGATGAGGTATTATGTGACGTTGCTCCTATTGATGTTTCTGATGTATTATTAGGACAACCATACTTGTGGAAGCATCATGTTGTGTATGAGTCTCGACCTCGTGCTGTTATTGTTACTTTGGGAAATAAGTTGTACAGGATACCAGAGGTACCACCTCCTGCGGTTATCTCTTTGGTTACTGCAAAACAATGCAGTAAGCTCATTTCCCAAACTAGGAAATTCGTTTTCCTGATGATCCACCCCTAGGGCAAGAAGAAGACTGTGGCCACGACCTCCAGACAGGGCTCCTCTACACGACAACAACAAATGGATAAGGTTGTGGAGGAGTACGGGGACATATTCACCTCACCCACAGGGGTTCCTCTGCACTGTCAGGTCAAGCACCCGATTGATCTAACCCCAGGTGCGCTGCTACCTAATGAACCGATCTATCGACGCTCTGTTCTGGAGAATGATGAAATCAAGAGGCAGATTCAGGAGCTGTTGCAGAAAGGTCACATCATACCAAGTTCATCGCCCTGTGGGAGCCCGATCATGTTGGTACAGAAGAAGGATGGGACGTGGAGACTCTGTATTGACTATCGGGCGCTGAACAAGATCACTGTCCGGAATAGGTACCCAATCCCATGGATTGATGACCTTCTGGACCAACTCAGAGGTGAAAAATATTTCAGCAAGATCGACCTGAATTATGGGTATCATCAGGTACCAATTGAACCCTCTGATGTGTGGAAGACTGCCTTCAAAGCCAAGGAAGGCCTTTTTTAATGGCTGGTCATGCCTTTCGAATTGACGAATGCTCCCACAACCTTCATGAGGATGATGGACGACATCTTGCGGCCATTCACCAACTCATTTGTAGTGGTGTACTTGGATGACATTCTGATCTTCAGCAAGACTTGGGAAGAGCACCTTCATCACATCCGACAAGTCCTCCAAACACTGCGGCAACACAAGTTGTGTGCCAATTTTGAGAAGTGCACGTTTGGCATGACCCAGGTTCAATATCTGGGATACATTATTGATGAAAGGGGGGTGCATGTGGATCCAGCCAAGATCCAAGTCATTCAAGATTGGCCAGCCCCAACCACTATAACAGAGCTTCGCAGCTTTCTGGGTCTTGCTAATTTCTACCATAGATTCATGTTGGGATTCTCTCATATCACTTGGCCCTTGAGTCAAGTCACCAAGGGAGGAGCGAGAGAAAAAATCTTTTGGTCGGAACCTCAACATAAGGCATTCATAGAATTGAAAAATCACCTCTGTTCTGCCCCAGTGCTCACATTACCAGACTTGCAACAACCATTTGAGATCAAGACAAATGCCTCTGACTATGCTATTGGGGCAGTTCTTACTCAACAAGGACATCCAGTGGCATATCATAGTGATACATTGTCTGAGACAGTTCGCAAGTATCCCACCTATGACAAAGAAATGTATTCCATTGTGCAAGCCTGTCGACAATGGAAGCATTACATTTTGGGGAAGGAAAAAATCATCCACATAGACCACCGGCCCCTGCAGTTCATATAGACACAAGGGAAGTTGCAAAATGATCACCATCAGAAGTGTTCCACATATCTGCTACAGTTTCATTTGAACATCAAGTACAAGAAGGGTAGCACCAATAATTTTGCAGACTGCCTCAGCCGACCACCGATCGTGGCGCTCAACACCGTGCTCAACTCTTGTGGGCACGAGACTTCTGATTGGCCGCTTCTCTATGAGAGTGACCCAGAATTCGGCCACACTTACAAGGCACTCTTGGGGGGTACGCAAGTTCCAAATTTTCACCTCCAAGATGCACTTTTATGTCACTTGGGACACCTTTGTGTTCCTTCAAGCGAGCGTGCCAAGATGATATGGGAAGCACACTACAGTCGAGTCGCTGGGCATTTCGGGGTCGAGAAAACAGTAGCAATACTACAGAACTATTTCTATTGGCCGAACCTTCGAAAGGATGTCGAGAAGCACATCAGATCCTGCACTGCTTGTGCCATTGCCAAACCGACCATCAAGAAGCAAGGCCTATATACTCCACTACCTACCCCTAGTCGACCGTGGGAATCCATCTCCATGGATTACATGTCGGGCCTGCCTTCTACTAAGAATGGAAATGACTGTTTTCGTGGTCGTTGACAGATTCTCGAAGATGGCCATCATGGCGGCCTGTAAGAAGAATATCACAGCAGAAGCCACTGCTAAACTCTTCTTTGAACGAGTGTGGGTGCACTTTGGGATCCCACAGTCTATCATATCAGATCGAGATAGCAGGTTCCTCAGCACATTTTGGTCCAGCCTCTGGTCAATGTTGGACACAAAGCTCACCAAGTCCACAGCTTTCCATCCCCAAACAGATGGCCAGACAGAGGTCGTCAACAGAATTATTGTACACATTCTGCGCATGTACAATTCAAAGCATCCACGCACATGGGATGAGAGCCTCCCCTATGTACAACATAGTTATAATCGGGCTCTCCACAGTTCAATCGGCCATAGCCCCTTTCAGGTGGGCTTGGGATTCCAGCCACTATGTCCCATTGACGTAGCCATGCCATTTGCAACTGCTCAGGCCAATTCAGCTCATGTCCAGTCTGAAGTTGACAAAGCCAGTAGCTTCATCGAGCGCATTCAACACATCCGCCAACAAGTTCATGATATATTGGACAGAGCCAATGCCAAGTACAAGCAATGCCATGATCAACACCGGGTGCCACACAACTTCCAGGTGGGTGACAAAGTATGGCTACATTTGCATAAGGAGCGCCTCACTGGACCCCACCGCAAGCTTCACCCGCTCTGATACGGGCCGTACACCATCACCAAGGCTGTAGGGAACAATGCATTCGAGCTCAGTATTCCACCATTCCTTGGTCTGCACCCAGTCTTCAATATGGATCGCCTTCGTCCTTACTTCCCACCTCTACTGGACACCTCGGACATTGCAGAACAACTCACACCAACTGAGTTAAATCCAGACTGCATGGAACAGGCCACCACAGATTGCATCATGGACATGCAAATCAAGAACACTCGCAAGCAGAAGATCCAACTATATCGGGTTGTCAAAGCTGGCCAACTCCTGCACCAAGGAAAGTGGTTCACCAGGGACCAAGTTCAGCAGAAATTTCCTCATCTCATGGAGGAACTTAACGCAATGGGGACCATTGCTTCCTAAGGGGGGAGGAATTATCCAAGTGGATATTAGTGGCCACCTGCCTATTCCACTTGGGCCCCCACCATTGTCTCTTTTAGTTTTTCAGTTTCGGCATAACTTACTATTTTTAGCAGTTTTTCGGGTCCTGAACTTCCGGAGCCGTTTTGAGGCCCTAAGCGACATTTTTTGGACATCGCGCCTCCAGTGAATATCATTCCATTTCAAAATGATATTCATGGTGAAAGTTGTAGCCCTCGAATAGAGCTTTCTAATGATGTATCATGTGCGTCAAACGGAGATAGTATGCCAAAGTTGCGTCCCTAGGAAGTTGAAACACCAATTTACCCAAACGGGGCCCATAGTTTTGGCGTTTCATCTCCTAGGGTTAGTTTTTTGGATGTTTAGGGTTCTCCATTGTTTCTCAATAATAAATAGGCCCTCGAGCCTCATTGGAACTCAGTTCAGAAACCTGTAGCCGCCACATCTCTTCTCAGAGATAGCTACCAGTGCCCTAGCTAGTTTTATTTCCATTCTGTCTGTAAGCAAATTTCAGTTCTTTGATATTAATGAAATGAAGTGTTATTTCCACTGCATCTTTGTATTTATGGTTATATGTTTATTTTTTTGCGTTCCTGCATAAATCTGGATCAAAATATTTCCTCCAACCCTCCAAATAAGCATTGCAGACTTTATTGGGCATTAGAAGTGAATTCAAATATATATTTCTTTTTAAAAGAAAAAATCTGAAGACAGCCTTGTTTGTCTTACTGGATATTCCTAAAAGCTAAAAATTGGGATAATGAGAAAATAGGCATGATAAGTGGAAATGAGCACCTCCTTCATCAACAGCAGAGGGTGTAAAAAGGAATTCCTAAACTGTCTTCTAAGATTGGGTAAAAAGGGCACAAACTCCACTAAATCAAAAGCTAAGATCTGAAGTCCAAAAAGGGTCAAAGAATGAGGTATTGGGGCACCGTGTGCCATTGCACTGAAGAAACAAAAATCAAGTTTGATAGTTAAATTATTTACAAAATAACAGTTAAAGGCTTGTTTCAAAGGGTATGGAAGAAAATATAGTTTTAATCACTCTACATATGTTCACACAAGCATGAGCCATCATGAGCCTAACCAATTTCCCAAGTGCTAAAGAAGACAGTGGTTAAAAGACTGAAAAGGCAGTCAGAGGCATTGGAAAAAAGAAAGCAACAAAAGAAACAGGTTCAAAGGGGACTTTAGAATGAAGGTTTTTAAAAGTTAATTATTTCAAAAAAGGGTTATTAATACTACAACAGCTCTTTCCCCCATTCATTTCACCTTTTGCAAAGACAGAGTGCAAATTTTCGGCTTCCACAGGCATCCTTGGGCGAAAAAATCAAGGTGTTGCACTCCTGTAGGTGGACGCTGCGTGCCTGTAGCTGCCGCCAGTTTAATTTCCTTCTGATTGTTGCGCGCCTATAGGTGGGCGTTGCACTCTTATAGTCTCGCCCGGCATGCAGAAGTAACCTCCTGAACACGTGCAAGATCACCCAGAGGTGTTGCGCTCCTGTCGTTGTTTTCACCGAGCCACCCACCCGATGCTACGCCCCTGCCACCACTCCTTCACCCGACTCCATGTTTAGGGTGACCCAACACCTAGGTGTTGCATGTTCACCACTGCCTCTACCACCTGACGTTGCGTTCAGCCCCGCCCAGGCCAACGATGTTGCACTCCTACCATGGGCGTGCAGCACTGAACAGAATTACGTTCAGGCTTTCCCAGGGTGCTACGCTTCTGGCGTAAAAATGCAACATCGCCAAAAAAGCGTGCAGAGGCACCCAGATTTCCTAGAAAGCTCATCAAATCTGGTTTTGTGCTATGGAAGACAATTTTAAGAGATATTTTCCCTAAATTATCACCTCTTCATAAATTTTATAACTGATAAGGGCACCAAGTAGATCCAAATTGGTGTCAAAGAAAGCTTGAAGAAAAATTGAAAAGGAAGCTTAACCTAATTTTTGCTAAATCTCCTAACCTTTTTTAAAATTTGAACACCTCCTAAAACCTTTTTCCCCATTATTTCACAAGCAAAAATCCTTTCTGTTTAAAGAATTGGAGGAAGGGGTGAAGAAAAAACAATGTCTCAAGAAGGCAGGGTAGACCTGAATGAAGAGACAAGTCCAAGAAAACAGCAGAAGAAAGGAGGAATGCCCAATAGGTTTGAACCCATAAGCACTGTAGAACTGACAACCTCCCCTTCTATTATTTCCTGTTTCCAAGAGTTAGGGTGCTATGAGTTCTATAACAAAGTGCAAGAGATCAAAATTCACCCTCAGTTGACCAAGTTGTTTTCCCTAAGGCTTCATAGGCATAAAGTACATCTAGCAGGGGTAAGATTTGAGTTGACCACCAGTTCCATCTTTGAGGCCACTGGAATACTTGGCATAGGAGAAAGGTGGCTTAAACAGAAGCATCTTGACTTAAGCCATTATCATCCATTCTTAAAACCTAGTTGTTAAGCTAAATGTAAAATCATTTTCTCTTTTTCTCATCTACTGGATAGATATTCCCTCCTCATGAATATTATCATGAAATACTTCACTTGTGAAGGTAGGTTCTCCAGAGTCTATTCCTATCATATTAGACTCCTCATGCATTTCACCATAGCTAAGCTAATGCACATGCCCTAATACCTTCGCAAAAGCATTGAGAAAATGTCCTCCATCATGCAAAAAAGGCCTCCATCCCAACAAATGTCAAGCCTCTTTCACCATTCCCTCATCAAAGTAATTGTCTCATACCAGCTAGAACAACAAGGCATTCCCTGGGAGGTTTTTATCACCCATGATGATTTCACAACTTCACCCTCGATCCCTCTGCAAAATATGCCATCATCTCTTCAAAATCCTCCTCATACACCTCCACTAACCTTGGTTCATCTTCTTCACATAAATTATTCCCTCAAACAGACCCTCCTCATTTGCCTTCCCCTAAAAATTTGATCATGAAGAAAGCAGTGATGGCCTTGAATAAAATAGTGGGGGCCTTGAAGAAAGCAGTGATGATCAAGATGAACAAAACAATGAGAGAGAGGGTGATGGAGATAAGGGAGAGGATGGTGAAGATGAGGAAGAAAGCAGTGATGATCAAGATAATGAAGATGAGGGAGAGAGTGATGATCAAAATGATGAAGATGAGGAAGAAAGCAGTTATGATCATGAACAAAACAGTAAGGGAGAGAGTGATGATGACGAAGAAAGCAGTGAGGAAGAGGGAGATGGCCAAGAAGAAAGCAGCAATGGCCAAGAGAAAAATAATCAAATCAGTAGCAGGGATGAGGATGTAGATGAAGAAGAAAACAGAGATGGAATCAGTGATACAAATGATGGTCAAGGGAGCCAAAGCAATAGGTCTCATAATGAAGAAGAAGGCTCTGAAGACACAGAAACAAATGCAACCTCTCAAGAAAAGGAAGGTGGGCAAGAAATCAAAGTTATGATCACTAAATCCCATGATGAGCTAACAAGTCCAGTCAGTGGGTCTTGTGAAGACATAAATAACACTGGAAACACTACAACAGGCAGTGGCGAGGAAGCAAAAGAAAGCCATGACAATGACCAAAATGACAAGGGCAGCCCAGAGACAGATTTTAAAATTGTTTTCAATAAACATGGAGATGATTACAAAGGTTCAAAGAATGAAGGCAGTGATGCAGAAAATGAGGTTGGTAGTGAAAATAGTAATGAAAAGGGTGAGGAGGATGATATTCATGAAAGTGAAGACATGCCAAGCAGAGATGCCTCTGATATTGCAAAAACAGAGCATAGCATTTTTTAGGTTCTTGATAATGACAAAAGCATGAAATATGTTAAAAATGTTGATCCAAAGGACAACCAGTAGCAAGTTAGGGAGGATATACACACACAGAGCATTTTTCGAGGAGGAGACAGTCCTAAGATTGTCAATGACCAAAGTTTGCAAACAAATTTTATGGCACCTGTCACCATTACTTATCAGAGAGGAAGGAAGCATGTGTTTTCTGCCTCCAAAAGGCAAGGGGCCATGCACTCCTCCTCAAAACCAGTGAAAGGAAAAATCACCAAACAAATGAAGGACAAGGGTAAAAAAATTTTAAACACCTGTTAAACACACACACACAAGAGACACAACACACAATGAAGGATAAGCGTGTAGCTTTCTTATTTTTTCCATTATACATGATGTATATTTATAATACAATGGTGTGACTCTTGGTTTTATATTCCAAGGTCACTTGGACTCCATTGTGACTTTTCACATTCCACACCTACCCATGTAGGATTAGGTGTTCCAACATCCCCCCTTAATCCGAAGGGGTATGTGTGAGTCCAAGAAGAGAGTTGTAATATAAATCTGAAAAGTATACATGGCAGCCCTTAGGCTGAATCAACTCTTTGAAATGTTGGAAAAAAGAGATGGTTTAAGGATGACCACCAACACTGGAACGCAAAACTTGTTGCAGTTCCCGGAACTCTTCCAAAACTGGCAAGAAGCTGAAAGCTTCTGCTAGAGGAATTGTCCCTCATAAAAAAGGGAGACCTTCAACCTAAAAGAAGGGAGGTCTACTACTTGTGATGGTTTTAGGATTACCAACAACTCTGGAATGCTTGAAGCATTTCCTGGAACTCAACCAAAGTTGGCAAGAAGCTGAAGGCTTCTGCTAGAGGAAGTGTTCCTCATATATGAAAGGGAGACCTTCGACCTAAAAGAAGGGAGGTCTACTACCTGTGGTGGTTTAAGGTTGTCCACCAACCAAAGATGATGGTTTAAGGTTGTCCACCAACCGAAGGCATGCTCATGGGCATCCGTGTCTCTGGCTACATCTCTGAATCCGGAATGACGAATTGTGGCTCAGGCTCGCTTGAACTGCTGGCTACAACTCTGAACATGGAATGAGATATTGTGGCTCAGGCTCGCTTGATCTGACGTTGAAGCTTGTACATGACCACCATTTTCCCCCCTGTCAGGGACAAGGTGAGATGATGGAAAAAACTCAACTGCAAGTTTGCTCAATATCCGTGAACATGTTCCCAACCGTAGGGTTTTAACAAAGACCGTAATTATCTACACACTAATCTTATAACAGAAAATAAACAATAGCGAGAGCATAAAACATAAAACAGATAAACACAGAGATTTTCCCCTGGATCCCAAATTGGGACGACCAGCTTGATTTTTCATTATATTCCTTTAGTGT
This sequence comes from Pinus albicaulis, assembly GCA_034641835.2. Lineage (NCBI taxonomy): Eukaryota > Viridiplantae > Streptophyta > Pinopsida > Pinales > Pinaceae > Pinus > Pinus albicaulis. The sequence continues at coordinate 21,162 of JAXQQM020066042.1, read as the reverse complement.
TACAACACATATATATACATGCCGAAGCATACATAAACCCCAATCCATTAACCCTGGATTAGAACATAACCGTAGTTCCCTTGACCGGATCTACAAAATACCAGGGGCCGAAAACCATCGAACCCCAAAACCATGTGCAAAACTATGCACAAAACCATGGGCGGATCCGCCTATGAGTGGGTCCGCACAAAAACCAATTTTGGCCGGGGCGCTGCCCCGGACCCCAACGGTGGGGACTGCTTCGCCCCTCGTGACCCCCCAGCTACGCCCGACGCAACATACAGCGTGTGGGGCTAATCGTGGAAAGAATATAACACATACCCAACACTAACATGTGTTGTAAACATCTTCTTGGTTGTTGATGCCCATTGCCAAGAAGCGATCCATCCAAGATGAATCTTGGTTCTTGCAGGAGGCTGAAGCTTGTTTCTGAAGCATCTGTGTGAAGAATGAGTGTGCCAACCACAGTGCTTGCATGGATGAAGATCAAAACAGTGATCTTTCATATGGCCAACTCGATCACAGTGTTGGCATTTTACGATCTGTGATTGTTGTTGTGGAGCAGGATCTGGAACTGCTGCAGGTGAACTGTCATACAGGAATCCGGCACTCTGAAATTTGATGTGCTTTGTGTAGTCTGGAATATGAAAGGACACATCCTTGTCATATCCAAGACCAGTTCGGTGCTTGTTGTGGACAAGCTCTTCCCAAGGTCTGATGATGGGCTTAGGAAGTGCAGGCTGAGCTGCTTCATCTGCATGTACATCTGCTCTTGTGCAAGGAACTGAATGTGAATCAACTGCAACTTTATCTTCTTTCTTCTGATGAGAGTCCTTCTCAATCTTCTGAACAAAAATAGGTTCAGAATGGTGACTCTTTTGTTGAAGTTCATCTTGCTGAAGCTGAGATTCCAACTGCAAAAACTCAATCTTTTCATGTGCATCTTGCAAACAACTGTGAATTTTACAAAGAGCATCCTTGCTCATTTTTATCATGTCATCAACATTGGAATGAATGAGGTTATTCAACAACTCTAATGCCTCATTGATTTTATCCATTTTCAACAATTTAGGCTCAAAAAATGAAAGGGTGTCGGCTTCAACCGAAAATGCACCCGTTTACAATGTGATGCAACAAGAAATACAAATGACTCAAAATAATTTCCAACTACGGAAATCTCAAAGTACAAAATCTGCTCCTCAAATGATGGAGGGCAATCAACAATTTTTCAACAACTCAAGTACTGATTGCAACTATGAAGAAGCAATACAATGTCAATATAATAGAATATCTCTGCAAAATATGTGCAGCTGAAAACACTATGCAAGAAGCCTTTAAGGCAGCTGAATTTTCTTTCAAAGAGTTGTTTTGCACCAATAACAACTCGTCTTCAAATGTCAATTTCTTCAGAAAATCACCCTTATGCCAGAAATCACACAATGTCAAATTCACTTTTCTCGAAATATAGTCCATGCCATTTATTCAATTCCGTTGTTCATTTCCTCTTCTCTTCATTTGCTGATATTTCCTCTTTTCCTCTCTCTACTGCTTTTTTTTTCTTTTTTCGTTTTTTTTAAATTAATTAATTTTTTGAAATTAATTAAAAAAGTGGGAAAAGGAATGGTAATAGAAATGGGAGGGAATTTAATAAATTAAAAAAGGGAGGGTGGTGGGAAAATTAAGGGAAATATTAATAAAAGATGGATTATTAAAAAAGAATTATATAAAAATGGGAATTATTTAAAATGGAGTTTAATTAAAAGGGATTAATAATTAAAAATGGGAAGGGGCGGAGGGGGGCTTTATTAATGGAAGGAGGAGATTTTATAAAAATTAAAATTAAAAAATCGAATTGTGATGGGGGGTCGAAAGGCCATGGGAAAGGAGGGGAGGGGGCCGTAAGGCCAGCTTTTGGGTAGTGAGAGTAGGTTGAACTGTGAGGGGGCGGCAGGATGTTTAGATGTGGGTAGATTGCAGATTGAGGGGGCCAACAGGGCGAAAGGGAGAAGGGGTGTGGTGCCGCTGTGAGGGGGGTTTGAGAAGCATTGGGGTGTATGTACGCTGAGAGCTGGGTTATGGGATTGCAGAAGTGAGTGGGGAAGGTAGCTTAGGGGAGGGCGGATTGTGAGTTAAGAAGAGAGCGGATTGTGAGTGGTCGATAGGGAAAGTGTGGAGTGAATGGAATGGTAAGGGTGCGGGAGTGTGGTGGGATGAGAGGGCCGAGGGGTCGATTTGCAGATTAAAAAAAAAAAGAATTATATATATATATATATATATATATATATATATATATATATATATATATATATTATATGTAAAAACAGCAGAGGAGTAAAAGACTTTTTAGAATAGCAGCAGAACTTTTTTTTTTCTTCCAAATATACAACAGAATTTTTCTGGAACTTATAGCAATAAAAAATCCAGCAGCAGAAAATGCAGAGATGATGAAATTTTTAGTAGAAAAACTTAGAATTTTTTCTAAGAAAAACCTAGAATTTTCCAGAAACTTTCAGCAGTAAAAACCCAGAAACTTTTTCAGAAACCCAATATAAATAGTATCCAGCAGCTCTCCAAATTGTAGAATTTAAAATGCAGAATTTGCAGGAAAAATGAGTAGTGAGAAAACCTTCAGATGCAAAATGCTGCTTTTCTCCAAACCAATTTCTGAATGCTGGGATTTTGAATGCTGCTCCTTCTCAAAACCAATGCTACTCTTCTTCAAAACACCTCTGAATGGCGGCAAAAACTCTGCTGCAGAAACTCTCTAAATGCTGCAAAAATGCAGATATGCACAGGCCATAAACACAAATGGCTCACTCAAAGTTGAGCTGGTTATGAACTTCTCAGCTTCGATACCATGTTAAACACACACATGATGTATGAGAAATATAAACACACACACACAAGAGACACAACACACAATGAAGGATAAGCGTGTAGCTTTCTTATTTTTTCCATTATACATGATGTACATTTATAATACAATGGTGTGACTCTTGGTTTCATATTCCAAGGTCACTTGGACTCCATTGTGACTTTTCGCATTCCACACCTACCCATGTAGGATTAGGTGTTCCAACAAAAGAAAATGAAGGAAAAATGTAAAAATCCAATAAAGGACAAAGGGAAGAAAACAATGGAAGAAGAGGAAAGTAATCATGAGGAAGAGAGGGAATTTGAACTCATTCACATAGATAGTGATGAGGAAAATGAAACAAGGATAGTTAATTCTCTCCTACAGGACCGGAATGCACAAATTAGAGACTTGGAGGTTGAGCTAGAAATGTCAAAAGATCTTATTCATTTCCTACAAGTACAAAACAAGCAAATGAGTGGTCAGCTAGCCATCTATGAAACAAGGGCGCTAAAATATAAGAAAGAAGCTCAAAGGTCACAAGTGCAGTTGGAGGAATACATGGATGCCTATGAAGAAGATGATGAGGAAGAGGGGCAAGCTAGAAAGATACCTAAGACTATGGGTCTTAGGAGAGCTTTGGCAAAACAGAAAGAGGAAGAAACAGCCCAAGCCCAAAAAATTCCTCTCACCAAGCTCCTTGCCTTGGAAATTGATCATAACAAATAATCATGGATTGAAAGGTAAAATGTACATTTAGAGGCTAAATTAGAGAAGGCCAACAAAAATCTGGGTTTACATAGAAAGATGGCTAAGCACTACAGAAAGAGAAATCAGTTTGCAAGGGCAAAGCTCAAAACTACCCAAAGGGAGGGCCCGACGCCAAATGATGGAAAGGACCAAGCTAGGCTTGGAATTTTGGCTCAAGCTTCATTGCAGGTCTCTAAGGACCCTTGAGGGACCCACTCACCAAATTTGAGCAAAATTGAACAAGTTTTTGTTTTTTGTAAAATTTTAAGCCTAGGAACACAGCACACTGGGTGTTGCGCTTTTTCCTAGAGCACTTTCAGAGGGCGAAGCTCACATTTTTGGATTCCTCATCATGAGAGGAGTATGCTCACCAATTTTCAGCTCAATTGGAGTTGTTTTGGTCCCCCAAAAGGGTCAAAAACACCCAATTTTCACCTTTCTGCCCTCTTTTTTGAGCAGGTGCTGCGCTCCTGGAAGCTTTGACGTGTTCCACTTTTTGGCCAAATTGTAGAGGTTATTTTGAGGAAAAAAAGGTATATTTGAAAAATATACATCCACATCTTTCCAACGGGCCATCACGGAGCCTTTTCCGACATCGGGAAGGCCTCCAAAACTCTGTTGCAAAAGAACCTTTTTGGTGCTGCGCTCTTGGAAAATTTTCAAAATTTCAGACAGAGTGTTGCATTCCTGTGTGGTGACTGAGAAAATGTGCATTAGGAAAGTTATATCATGTATATCAGAGCCTAAAAGTCAATTTTTTTTCTATTTTAGTCCGGAAAAGATATTTTGGAAGATATTTTTTGCCTTGGACCTTGCAAGGCCTCAAGGACAAGTTAGGATATTTGTTTTTGACCAATAGGCTTCTAGATGCTATAGTGAGCTCTCTTCCTCCTTGCTTGTTATAAAAGCCATGAGGATTCATTGTAAACAATTGGGACTTGATGTGTTATAGAGAAATACATGGTTTATGAGCTTGGAGAATATATTTGGTTTTATGAAGTAAATGAATGACTTGTGTGGCTTGATGTTGGAGAAGCTTGCTTGCAGGATTCCATAGCTTGGTGAATGGTGATTTTTTTTTAACTTTTTAGTGTTTTCCTTTCCTCGTTTTGTTTCAGTCTTCTTGCTTACTGTAGATCAGAAAATTATAGGTTGAGATATGCTCATGGAAGCACCTCAAACCTCCTGTTTGCTATAGTTTTGATGTTTTCTTCTTTTAGTTCATCTTAAGGAATTCTTGACTGCTCCTTAGGCTCACTAAAACTTGTTCTTTGTTTCATGAATGATTAGTATGCTAGCTTATAAATATGATTCATGGTATGCCCTGCTTATTTAAAGTTTTCAAAACTTATTGTGAAGCTTTTCTATGGAATATTGATTGATTAGGTTAATACAAAGAGGCCTTGTTTCGATCTTGCCCTTTGCCCATACTTATCAACTTGTTTCAAAGTTCCCAATAGTTTGATATATGTTGTTTAGGAGTTCCCTCTCCATATATTGAATTGTTTGTTTATATTATGTTTTTTCTCAAAAATCTGAAGGTGGATTTCTAAAGTTAGGAGTTCTAATGCTTCTATGTACCACTGGATTGTTCATCTTACATGTTTATTAGTCTGAGTATTTTTCATAGAGATTAATGGTTTGCCATACCTCATGAGTTATTGCTTCAAATTATAGATGTATAAGACCTATTAGTCTTTTCACCAAACTTAATTTTCACCTCATACATCACCTAAAGGATCCATTAACCTTGCTAAATTGGCCCTACAATACACTCTGCTTCATCATTTAGACACCCTAGACTTCATCTGACCCCATAGCCCTATTGATTTGATATTCTGTCATTCCACCTATCCTACTTAATCATCTTACCCCAACCCAAAAAAAACAAACAAACTGTACTTAAACAACTAGCCTAAAATCAATCATCTGAAGCGAACAAGTTCACATCCTTTGCACAATAGACAGAGCCCTCTCTGAGTCCAAGAAGGCTAGGTCCTAGGACTCCAAAGACTGGTCTGATGTTACCCTGTCATTTGGTTTTCCAATCTACCAAATCACGCGACCCTAACATAATGGCGATCACGATGGGACTCTAAGTAAAAAACAAACTTAGACTTCCCTAAACATTTCAGCAACCCTTAGGAAAACTATCTTGTCGATTTATCCCACCGCTCACTAACATAATGGCAATCATGGTGGGACTCTGAGAAAATAACATCCTAAGCCCTCCTTAGAATTTCAGAAACACTCCTGTCAAGGAGTATCTATTGATTTATCGCCACCTCATCGCCACACTAACATAATGGCGATCACAGTGGGACCTTCTGAGTATATAATTGCCTGAAAACCTCTTTAGACTCTTTAGACCCTCAAGTTCGACTGATAGTATCTGGTGGTTCATCCACCACCGCATTGCCACCCTAACATAATGGCGATCACGATGGGACCTTCTGAGTATATAATTGCCTGAAAACCTCGTAAGACTCTTTATACCCTCAAGTTCGACTGATAGTATCTAGTGGTTCATCCACCACCTCATCGCCACCCTAACATAATGGCGATCATGGTGGGACTGAGTACATAGTCGCCTAAAAACTCTTATTGACTCTTTTAACCATCAGTTAAACTTTAAAATCCTATGATTTGTAAATCACCTCATCACTTTCACCAACACAATGGTGATCATGATGCAACCTCTGATGTCAGTGAAAATCTAAGTATCCCTTAGGACTTCAGAAACCTTAGTCAAATCATAGAGAAACTTAACTGATAGCCTAAGAGTAGAATCTAGTTTTTTCACCATCCTAGAAAAATGATGACTCATCTATAGGACACTCTTACAAATCTTCGGGCTGCATATAGAAACTCAGAAAAACCCCAAAACATTTCTAGATTGGCTTTTTGTCAATATTGGTGGTGTACCATAGACAACATACCTTCAAAACAACTAAAATATCCACCTGGCGACTCCACTAGCCTCCAGTAGGCCTTCTAAATTTTGCTGAAGTATCTATAGACTCCTGTAGGACTGCATCAAAACAACCTCAGGAAATCTAAAACCTTAGTCACACAAAGTGCAAGTTTGATAGCGCCTAGAGAGATCAGCCTTCCAAAAAATAGTCATAAACTTTCAGCCTCTCCAAATTTTGAATTTGAAACTGGTTCTGAAAGAATCAATACCAGATCTCATCCGGAGCCAAACCCTCCTACTATAGTTGATGACCCAAAAAGAATTTTGTGGAAAACTTCTGAGACTGGAAACTTAGCTACTTAAAGGACCATTCATAGAGAAAGCTCTATACCTGAACATCTTACAGCATTGCAAGACCCCTAGTTTGACTTGCACCATACTAGAAACCTTTTCAGAACCAAGTCACAAAGTAAAATTGACCATACCGATTTTGAGCCCATAAACTTGCAATAGAGTCCTAGTGGAGAAGCTTCTCCTTCCACAACACCTGATCTACAACTCCTCCATCACTTTAGCTCTTTCCACCCCAAGTCCGCTCAGATTCAGTTTACTGGTCCAAGTATTTCCGCCATAGCCATTCACACCACCACTGTGCAAACCACTTCATCTCATAGCACAAATCCTCCGCTTGTAAATCCACCATTAGCTCCCACCATGGCAGCATGGTATGTGCCCCTTGTGTTACCGCAACCTTTGGTACCTTGGCCAAATGATTACCAATCCAGAATCCCACACTTCACGGGGGCTGAATCCACTACTACCCAGTAGCATGTAGATAGAATGAATGATGCTTTTGATTACATGGAATTAGAAGAGGAAACCATGAAAATGAGAATGTTTTCCCAAAGCCTAGGAGGAGAAGCTAAGAAATGGTTCAAAAGCCTAACTCCCAACAATATTCACGATCTCCCTTCCCTTTACCAAACTTTCATAAACAAATGGGAAATCAAGAAAAACCCTCTTCAAATCCTCTCGGAATATAGCAACCTCAAAAGAAACACGGGGGAAAGTGTCCAAGACTATTGCACTAGGTTCAATAATGTTTACAACGTGCTACCACCGAACATGAAACCCCCATTAGGCCTAGCCTTAGCTAAATTCCCTGAGGGTTTTGACCCCGACATGGCCTATCAACTAAGAGAAAGGGAGCCCCTTACTTTAGAAGACATGCAAAAAGGAGCTATAAGTGTAGAGGCCAACTTAATGGAAAAAAGGGCTAGGCTAAGATCAGAGAAGAAGGTAACATACAAAGATGACACCATGCCCTCCACCTCTTCATCTGATTCCATGATGGACAACCTTCTTAGGACCATGGAAAGAATGATGGAAAGAATAAGCATAAACGAAAGAACACACCCTAGGGAAAAAAAAACAAATCCCAAAAACAGAAACCGAAATCAAAACTTTAGAAGGGACCTGCCCCAAAATAGACCAAGGGAAAATGATCAAAAAATTAGACCACCCTTCCAAGATAACTATGTTGATGAAGAGGAAAGAGATATTGAACAACCAGATGAGAATCATCTAAACTTAATAGGCTCTGATAGTGAGGGTGAGGTTTTTCTCACAGAAGAAGAACAAGCTTTCTTCTCCTCAAAACAAGATGAAACAAGCTATGAAGATTCCGAAGATCACGAATTGGGATTAGAAAATGCCATAATGGAATTTCATAGGCAATATGATCTTAGGAGTAAAAAAAACCAAGACAACTCCAGGAAAAACAACTTAGACACTGTTGTTAATAAATCTCCCGAAAATAGAACAACAAACAATAACAATACCATGGCTAAGAAAGCTGATCCCAACACAAATAAAACCAACCAATCAAGTATTGGTGCAAGTTTTCCTAGCACCTCTGCTAGTGGCCCTGAGAAAACTCTAATTACCAAAGCCCTGAATCAAAATCAACAAATTAAAAATGTGGAGAAATTTACGACTGATAAAACTGATGTAAATATGTCTAAAACTCAAGTACCTTTCAGTTTTGAAGGAGAGATTGCGAAAATCAAAATAACCATCCCTCTCACTGAACTGGTAGCTCAGGATATGTACTGCTACCAAGTCTTGAAAGTCTTAAACATAGGAAATGATACCAACACTTTGAATTTGACAGATGATAAACCAAAGTTGTTGTTCGAACCCGAAGTAGATGGAAAATACCAGGAAAGGAACCATTCCCCCATTCTATGTTATCCTAAACATACACGAAAAAATCCCACATAATGCCATGCTAGACTCTGGTGCCTCTCACAACCTCATGCCGAAAGTAGTGATGGAAATATTGGGCCTAGAAATAACCAGGCCCTACAAAGATCTGTATTCCTTTGATTCAAGCAGATTTAAATGCTTAGGACTGGTCAAGGACTTATGTGTCAACCTGGCACAAATCCCTGCTAAGAGCCTGGTCATGGATATAGTTGTGGCTGACATTACCCCAAAATATGGTGTGCTCTTATCCCGATCTTGGGGAGCTAAGCTTGTTGGAAACCTCCAACTTGACATGTCTTATGCCACCATCCTGATTTTTAACCAAACAAGAAGATTATACTGGGAATATCACATGAATTATATGGTAAGTAGCTTAGATAGACCCAATAACACCCCTATCTACTCCATTCATTCATATTTGGACTCATTCATCTTGTATAATGAAAATTACCTTGATGAACAAGTAAATGAATATTGTGAAGATATAATCACATTACAGCAAATAGATCAATTCCTCTATGATGAGTTCGACAGTCAAAACTATCACGATCCTAAGACACCACAAGACAATAAAACTAAAATTGATTTCCTGAAAATTGAAAATGAAAAGTCAGAAACAAAAAACAGTTTAGAAAAGGGGATAGGTTTCTCAAAATAAAAACAAATCACAAGAACACAACCTCTTCCTTTTGCTCATTTGGAAAAAATGAAAAACCCCCACAAAACACAAATCTTTGGGAATCTCGAACAAGAAAGACTGATGTTTCTACCTTACCTAGATACTTCATCATCCAAGAAATTTTCCTTTCCAAAACAATTAAAAATTTTCACAAATGCTACTACAAATCCCAAAGAAATTTTTGTTGAAGCTGATATAGAGGAGGATAGCATGGGTAAAATTAAGGAGCTTGAAACGATTGAGTTGTCTAAAATCTTATCATTACACATAAAACTAAGAAAAGAAAGACTGTGAAAAATTGTTCAGAACACTAGTATATGTCGGGAAACTAGTCCAAAACCTTGTAACACAGCCATTGGTCTAAAAGCCCTCCTTTCAAAAAGAATCCGAAAAATTTTGAGCAGTTGGGTTCACTAAGAAAGAAGGCAAAAGGGCATAGGTTTTGTATAGATTTTAGGTACCAGGAGCAACCCTTCCAAAGGAAAAAATATCTTTTTTCCAGAACAGATCATGATTCACAAAAGCTAGGGAGTTTCTAACCATATGTCATTGCATGATAGTGTTTCAGGTTACCATCAGATGATACCGCTTCAAAACAATCATCTCAAAGATTTTTTCAAATTCACAGGAAGCATCTTCAAGTTTAAACCAATGCTTTCCGATCTAAAAAACACCAGAGACACCTTCCAAAGAACTATGTTTCCAGTTTTAAATTTCTTCACTATGGTTTACCTTGATGACATCATCTTTTGTTTTAAAAATGATAAAGAATATCTGTTCTACCTAAAGAAAATATGTAACAGAAACAGGTATGGGAATCAAGAGTATAAGGAGAGGCATCAAGCAAAACATGAGTTATTTAAAGATCTTTGGAAAAGTCCTTATGCCATGTTTGCAAGTGAAAGCAACCACGATCTTTTTTCCCTAAAAATGAATGGACAAAGAGTATCAGGAGATCCTTTTGAAGATAGGATGCTCAAGTATCACTGCTGTAAAGATTCCTAGCTTTAATTTTTACTCATTGTACATACCATGGTTTGAAGAAAAAGTCAAAAAGAGAAAAACACAAAAACATAGGAAAAGTAGAAAAAGAGGGTAGATTCTAAGAAAGGTACAGCTCCATACCCAAAAAATAGTAATACTGAAAGTGTGCAAGTCAAAATGCCACTACTAGTGCAAAATGATGTCTTGTTCAGCTATCTAGCCTAATCATAGCTAAACATGCTTTAAATTTATTGTTGATAAGTTAGTGAAAAGAAAGTTGGTCAAATTATTAAAGCTTGACTTGTTGAAAAAATAGAATAGGAGAGAAGATACTAGTTCCACATGCTCAAAACAAAACCAAGGAGAAAAATAGGGATGAATAGCAGACTATGTATCCTAGACCTGATTTTTCTAAATATTATTTTGTACAAAAATGATATTTGTGTGCAGCTTGTTTTTATGCCACAAACCCATGATAAATCAGATTGTCTAATCCTGATTTAGTCATGTTTTCAATTTCATGTTTTTAGCTTATTGAATAAATCTTGTCAAACAGTTTAACCTTGACAGTCGAGTAGGATAGGTAGAGAATCAAAGGAGTTCAACAGCTCAATCTGAACTCCCGAAAGAGATAAGTGTATAAGTAGATAGTTTGTTTCCATTTTTCAAAATAAAATATCAATGGGTTTGCCAATTCAAGTGTACCCAAGGAATAAAAAATGTTAGGCAAGTAGGTTTGGTAGGTAAAGGTGAAGTTGAGCTCATCATGCTTTCATATTCTCAAAATTACTATTTCGGGGAAAGCATAGAAAAAGAAAAGAGAGAATCCGCCCAATGGATGAAGCACTGGTCTTCATAAACCAAAGATCTGAAATTCTGGACACCTCCTGAAAAGGAGCTGCCCTCCCTAAGTGGAGCCACTATTAGTCATCAGTAATTTTCACCTGTTTTAGATGACTAAATGCCTTGTCTCAGATTTCTAGAAATCAAAATTCAAGAATCATTGCGTCTTCTATAAGTCTCCTCAAAGAGAAAATTTCCACTACACCTCCTCTCTGCTCAAGCATGGCCAATATGTTCATCTAGATAAAACCCCATCCTGGACTAGTGTCCCTCACTCTCCCTATATTTTTCACCCTTGCCTATAACCCTCTGTCTCATTTTTCCTAAGCCTTCTATTTCTCACCCCTTGTCTCACCAAGTCATCCAAACATTTTCCCCTATTCACCATGTACCTCAAGCAATGGTGTTTTCAAATGTCCTTTCTAAAAAAACCCTTTGAAGAAAAGAAAAATTGTCTAGTTGTCTAGGATGGTGGTGCATAAGTAGAGTGTCAAAACCCTGTATCTTCATTCAAAACCCTGATTCAAAATTTCAGTCAGAAACCAATTCTAAAAACCTTGCAAATAAGTCAAATGGGTTTTCTTAGGTCAGTGCACTATCATGGTTCTCATTCCATTACTTCCATAGGAATTCAAAGGTAAATTCAAGAGAAAACAGAGTTGAGGTTTATCATTATCTAAATATGTACTTAAGAAACCTCCAAAGGCACCCTCTTGATCCAACAACAAATCTGCAAAGGAATAGACTGTCATATCCAAGCATTTCTGTAGGAGTGCCTTGGAGATTAGTCTAAAAGAAAAAACAGAGGCAAAGAAAGACACCTAAGAGAGTTCATGAAGTCATTTGCAGTTGATAAAAAGGTACAATAAGCTGGAGGCTACAGGGAAGATCAAAAGCTCATAATAAGTGGTAAAATTACTGCTCATCAAAAGGTCTGTGTAAATTTCAAAAGGACAGTGGCATATGAGCAACATGGCGCATTACAACAAAGAGATCATTGGAAAGGATTTTGGCCTCAATCATGAAGCTGGTAAAGGGACAACTTCCCTTTGCCACATTCCTGCAACAAGACCAAAAAATTTATCAGATGAGCCATAAGGTAAAGGTAAAGACTAATACCAACATCAAGAAAGACAATCACACTCATAAAGAAAGCAGTAGCTGTGTTTTGGTTGAAAATGCAAATATATGACTATTGTGACCAAATAGTGAAAAAGTATTTGGGCTACAAAGGCTAAATATTTCCTCCAACCCTCCAAATAAGCATTGCAGACTTTATTAGGCATTATAAGTGAATTCAAATATATATTTCTTTTTAAAAGAAAAACTCCGAAGTCAGCCTTGTTTGTCTTACTGGATATCCCTAAAAGCTCAAAATTGGGATAATGAGCAAATAGGCATGATAAGTGGAAATGAGCACCTCCTTCATCAACAACAGAGAGTGTAAAAAGGAATTCCTAAATTGTCTTCTAAGATTGGGTAAAAAGGGAAAAAACTCCACTACATCAAAAGATAAGATCTGAAGTCTAAAAAGGGTCAAAGAATGAGGTATTGGGGCACTATGTGCCATTGCACTGAAGAAACAAAAATCAAGTTTGATAGTTAAATTTTTTTACAAAAGAACAGTCAAAGGTTTGTTTCAAAGGGTATGGAATAAAATATAGTGTTAATCACTCTGTAGATGTTCACACAAGTGTGAGCCATCATGAGCCTAACCAATTGCCCAAGTGCTAAAGAAGACAGTGGTTAAAATATTGAAAAGGCAGTCAGAGGCATTGGCAAAAAGAAAGCAGCAAAAGAAAAAGGTGCAAAGGGGACTTTAGAATGAAGGTTTTTAAAAGTTAATTACTTCCAAAAAGGGTTATTAATACTACAACAGCTCTTTCCCTCCTTCATTTCACCTTTTGCAAAGACAGAGTGCAAATTTTCGGCTTCTGCAGGCATCCTCGAGCAAAAAAATCAAGGTGTTGCGCTCCTGTAGGTGGACATTGCGTGCTTGTAGCTACTGCTAGTGTAATTTCCTTCTGAGCGTTGTGCGCCTGTAGGTGGGTGCTACGCTCTTCTAGTCTTGCCCGGCATGCAGAAGTAACCGACCGAACACATGCAGGATCACCCAGAGGTGTTGCACTCCTACCGTTGTTTTCACCGAGCCACCCGCTCGGTACTGCGCCCCTGCCACCACTCCTTCACCCGACTCCACGTTCAGGGTGACCCGACACCCGGGTGTTGTGCGTTCACCACTGCCTCTACCGCCCGACGCTGCATTCAGCCCCGCCCGGGCCAATGATGCTGTGCTCCTGCCACGAGCATGTAGCGTTGAACGGAATTACGTTCAGGCTTTCCCAGGGCGCTACACTCCTGGCATAAAAATGTAGCATTGCCCAAAAAGCATGCAGAGGCGCATAGATTTCCCAGAAAGCTCAGCAAAGTCGGTTTTGTGCTATGGAAGACAATTTTAAGAGGTATTTTCCCTAAATTATCACCTCTTCATAAATTTTATAACTAACAAGGGCACCAAGTAGATCCAAATCGATGTCAAAGAAAACTTGAAGAAAAATTGAAAACGAAGCTTAACATACTTTTTTCTAAGTCTCCTAACCTTGTTTAAAATTTCAGCACCTCCTAAAACCTTTTTCCCCATTATTTCACAAGAAAAAATCCTTTCTGTTTAAAGAATTGGAGGAAGGGGTGAAGAAAACACAATGTCTCAATAAGGGAGGGTTGACCTGAATGAAGAGACAAGTCCAAGAAAACAGCAGAAGAAAGGAGGAATGCCCAATAGGTTTGAACCCATAAGCAATATAGAACTGACAGCCTCCCCTTCTATACTTTCCTATTTCCAAGAGTTGGGGTGCTATGAGTTCTGTAACAAAGTGCAAGAGATCAAAATTCACCCTCAGTTGACCAAGTTATTTTCCCTGAGGCTTCATAGGAATAAATTACATCTAGCAGGGGTAAGATTTGAGTTTACCACCAGTGCCATCTCTAAGGCCACTAGAATACCTAGCATAGGAGAAAGGTGGTTTAAACAGAAGCACCTTGACTTAAGCCATTATCATCCATTCTTAAAACCTAGTTGTCAAGCTAACTGTAAAACCATTTTCCCTTTTTCTCGTCTATTGGATAGATATCCCTCCTCATGAAGATTATCATGAAATACTTCACTTGTGAAGGTAGGTTCTCCAGAGTCTATTCCTATCATATTAGACTCTTCGTGCATTTCACCAAAACTAAGCTACTGCACATGCCCTACTACCTTCGCAAAAGCATTGAGAAAATTTCCTCCATCATGCAAAAAAGGCCTCCATCCCAACAAATGTCAAGCCTCTTTCACCATTCCCTCATCAAAGTAATTGTCTCATACCAGCTAGAACAACAAGGCATTCCCTGGGAGGTTTTTATCACCCATGATGATTTCGCAACTTCACCCTCCATTTCTCTGCAAAATATGCCATCATCTCCTCAAAATCCTCCTCATACACCTCCATCACCCTCCACTAACCTTGGTTCATCTTCTTCACATAAATTATTCCCTCAAACGGACCCTCCTCATTTGCCTTCCCCTAAGAAATATGATCATGAAGAAAGCAGTGATGGCCTTGAAGAAAATAGTGGGGGCCTTGAAGAAAGCAGTGTTGATCAATATGAACAAAATAATGAGAGAGAGGGTGATGGAGATAAGGGAGAGGATGATGAGGATGAGGAAGAAAGCAGTGATGATCAAGATAATGAAGATAAGGGAGAGAGTGATGATCAAAATGATGAATATGAGGAAGAAAGAAGTGATGATCATGAACAAAATAGTAAGGGATAGAGTGTTGATGATGAAGAAAGTAGTGAGGAAGAGGGAGATGGCCAAGAAGAAAGCAGCAATGGCCAAGAGAAAAACAGTCAAAGAAGTAGCAGGGATGAGAATGTAGATGAAGAAGAAAACAGATATGGAAGTAGTGATACAGATGATGGTCAAGGGAGCCAAAGAAATGGGTCTCATAATGAAGAAGAAGTCTCTAAAGACAAAGAAACAAAGGCAGCCTCTCAAGAAAAGGACAATGGGCAAGAAAACAAAGTTATGATCGCTAAATCCCATGATGAGCTAACAAGTCCAGTCAGTGGGTCTTGTGAAGATGTAAATAACACTAGAAACACTACAACAGGCAGTGGTGAGGAAGCAAAAGAAAGCCATGACAATGACCAAAATGACAAGGGAAGCCGAGAGACAGATTTTAAATTGTTTTCAATAAATAAGGAGATGATTACAAAGGTCCAAAGAATGAAAGCAGTGATGCAGAAAATGAGGTTAGCAGTGAAAACAGTAATGAAAAGAGTGAGGAGGAGGATATTAATGAAAGTGAAGACATGCCAAGCACAGATGCCTCTGATATTGCAGAAACAGAGCATAGTAGTTTTGAGGGTCTTAATAGTGACAAAAGCATGAAATATGTTAAAAATGTTGATCCAAAGGAAAACTAGCAGCAAGGTAGGGAGGATATACACACAGAGAGCATTTTTCAAGGAGGAGACAGTCCTAATATTGTCAATGATCAAAGTTTGCAAACAAATTTTATGGCACCGGTCACCATTACTTATCAGAGAGGAAGGAGGCATGTGTTTGTTGCCTCCAAAAGGCAAGGGGCCATGCACTCCTCCTCAAAACCAATGAAAGACAAAATCACCAAACAAATGAAGGACAAGGGTAAAAATCAAATGAAGGACAAAGGTAAAAAGCCAATAAAGGACAAAGGCAAGAAAACAATGGAAGAAGAAGAAAGTAATCATGAGGAAGAGAGGGAATTTGAACTCATTCACATAGATAGTGATGAGGAAAATGAAACAAGGATAGTTAATTCTCTCCTACAGGACCGGAATGCACAAATTAGAGACTTGGAGGTTAAGCTGTAAAGGTCAAAAGATCTTATTCATTTCCTACAGGTGCAAAACAAGAAAATGAGGGGCTAGCTAGCCATCTATGAAACAAGGGCGCTAAAATATAAGAAAGAAGCTCAAAGGTCACAAATTTAGTTGGATGAATACATGGGCGCCTATGAAGAAGATGATGAGGAAGAGGGGCAAGCTAGAAAGAGACCTAAGACTATGGGTCATAGGAGAGCTTTGGAAAAACAGAAAGAGGAAGAAACAACCCAAGCCCAACAATTTCCTCTCACCGAGCTCCTTGCCTTGGAAATTGAGCATAAAAAATAATCATGGCTTGAAAGGGAAAATATGCATTTAGAGGCTAAATTAGAGAAGGCCAACAAAAATTTGGGTTTACAGAGAAAGATGGCTGAGCACTACAAAAAGAGAAATCAGTATGCAAGGGAAAAGCTCAAAACTACCCAAAGTGAGGGCCCAGCGCCAAATGATGGAAAGGGCCAAGCAAGGCTTGTAATTTTGGCTCAAGCTTCATTGCAGGTCTCTAATGACCCTTGAGGGACCCACTCACCAAATTTGAGCAAAATTGAACAAGTTTTTGTTTTTTGTAAAATTTTAAGCCTAGGAATGCAGCACCCTGGGTGTTGCGCTTTTTCCTAGAGCACTTTCAGAGGGAGAAGCTCACATTTTTGGATTTTCCATCATGCGAGGAGTATTCTCACCAATTTTCAGCTCAATTGGAGTTGTTTTGGTCCCCCAAAAGGGTCAAAAAAACCCAATTTTTCACCTTTCTGCCATCTTTTTTGAGCGGGTGTTGCGCTCCTGGAAGATTTGACTTTTTCCACTTTTTGGGTAACTTGTAGAGGTTATTTTGAGAAAAAAAAGGTATATTTGGAAAGTATACATCTACAAATTTCCAACGGGCCATCATGGAGCCTTTTCCGACATCGAGAAGGCCTCCAAAACTCTGTTTCAAAAATACCTTTTTTGATGTTGTGCTCCTAGAAAATTTTCAAAATTTGAGACAGAGTGTTGCATTCCTATATGGTGACTGAGAAAATGTGCTTTAGGAAAGTTCTATCATGTATGTCAGAGCCTAAAATTCAATTTTTTTGCTATTTTAGTCCGGAAAATATATTTTGGAAGATATTTTGTGCCTTGGACCTTGCAAGGCCTCAAGGACAAGTTAGGATATTTGTTTTTGGCCAATAGGCTTCTAGATGCTCTAGTGAGCTCTCTTCCTCCTTGCTTGTTATATAAGCCATGAGGATTCATTGTAAATAGTTGGGAATTGATGTGTTATAGAGAAATACATGGTTTATGAGCTTGAAGAAGATATTTGGTTTTATGAAGTGAATGAATGACTTGTGTGGCTTGATGTTGGAGAAGCTTGCTTACAGGATTCCATAGCTAGGTGAATGGTGATGTTTTTCTAAATTGTTAGTGTTTTCCTTTCCTCATTTTGTTTCAGTCTGCTTGTTTATTGTAGATCATAAAAGTATAGGTTGAGATATGCTCATGGAAGCACCTCAAAGCTCCTGTTTGCTATAGTTTTGATGTTTTCTTCTTTTAGTTCATCTTAAGGAATTCTTGACTGCTCCTTAGGCCCACTAAAACTTGTTCTTTGTGTCGGGGTTCCCATGTTTTGGCAAGGTTGGCAATACCAAAAGATGAGACAACATCAAACCACTTTCAGACCCTAGGATCTAGCCCTCCTGGGTCCAAAGAGGGATCTCTCTATGATTGCCAAAGGTATATGTCTTTGAAGCTCAAAGTTAAGGTGTTAGGCTAGTTATAAGGCTCGGAGTTTGTTTATTTAATTGTATGTTTGGTTGCTGAGAATCAGGAAAGAAGGGTTCAATATGAGACAAGGATGATCAAAGAGGATTTTAGGCAAAGGAGGGATATTCCAGGGAACATTCAAGACCATTGGGCAATGGAGTTAGGAAAGGGTTTACTTGTTATTCAATATGCAGGCTTTCAGTTGGGCTAGTCATCTAAAGCATTGGATCTTAAAGATGATTATGTGATATGAAATGGTAAGAGAGAAAGGTGAAATCAAGGAAACCTCCAAGGTGACCTTCAGAGATCAGATCCAGGGACAGGGCTTGCCATTTAACACCTGTGATCTAAAATCCAAAGGCTCACTCTTCAGACAAAGAACATTAAAGATTTATAACACAAAGTTGAAAACCTGAGATCAGAGAGAGACTTTGAACTCTCAATGCTTCGGCCTCCAGTTTGAGGGATCTTAGAAAGGTTCGATTAATTGAAAAGGATCCTAGTGAGATAAAGACAGATTTTAGACCTCCCATTGTTCCCAATTCATTCAATTAAACCTCAACAAGAACATCTGAAGCACTGACCTCAATAATTCATACATCAGCTAGCAGGCAATAACATCCACTACACTGGTTAAATTAATTGAAATCAATCATCAGATACACATATAGCATAAAAAATTAAAGGCAAGGAGAGCAGAAACATAGGGTACCTAACAAGGGTAAATCCTATGCCAAATTTCTGATGCAAGCCGGTAGAAATGCAATGAAATGAAATAAACACAGAGATAGAAAAACATCACCAACTGCTTTAAATCAAGATCCAAAGAAATGTACTTGTCATATTAAGAGCAACACCAGTCAAGTACAACATTTCCAACAGCTTGAAAGTTCAGTCTGAATACATCTTCCTCAGCCTATCTTGCAACTTTACACAGAGACTATGTCTCAAAAGAAACAGATTGAAATTCTCTGATAATCGATCAACAACAACCTTTACAATGAGTTTCTTCCTAAATTATATAGCTGAAAGATGAGCAGAGGAGGTAGGTGAAAAAATAAATGGAGCATTAAAACTTAGAAGAGGAAGAGGGCCAAAGCCCATTCTTTTTTAAATCCTGTGCATTTATCTCTGCCACTCTTTTGGATGCAAGAGTGGTCTTCTTCAGGCTTCCATTTACTACGGTATGGCTCTGATGCACTCTGGCTGCAGTACTCCATAGTACTTATGGTGAATAAACAAACAAGACAGATAAATGACTTTGAGGTCTGCCATGCTGCATAACAAATGCTCTGGTAGCATCGGACTGTTCCGTCAGGGTGGAAATATTCTAAGGAACACGGTAAATAAGGGTACAATATGGGCGCTTTGTCCTGTCTCAAATAGGAACATTCTGCTGATGTAGCTACCCTGATAGTATTGTTTTCTGTGCACTGGGAATTCTGTGTGGTCCATGATGTCTTTGATCTGGTACTCTGCCTTCAAATCATGGGATTAGGCCCAAAAATCTTCAATGATAAGCCTTAATTACTCAGTTTCCCTACTGATGCTCTTTGCCGCTTCCATGTTTGCCTCTGACTGCGAAATCTGTGCTTTAATGGCTCTGAAGAAGATTTTACAGAGTCTAAACTTTTTTCCTTTAATGCGAGCCCTGTCCTATGTCTTCTCAGACCTTTCTTCATGAGTTTGGCTCTTGAAAATGGTCCTTTCCTGTTTCTCTGTAACTGTACAGAGACTTTGAATCATGGCGGTTTTCCGCCGCTCGTACCCTACAAAAACACGCAACTCTGTTATGAAATCCATGCATAGGGGAGGATGGCTATGGAGGACGGAGAGAGTGATAGCGCGGCGGTGATAAAACAGTGTTTTTAGATAAAACGATGGTGAATAATGCAGTGATATGGTGTACACAGCAACTAATAGGGTTTGGTGGAAAAATGCGCGTGGACCGTTTGATCATGGTCTGTTGGCGTAGATCGATGGCGGAGATTAAACAGTGGGACGGTTTATGAAGTCAGGTAGAATTAATGCGAACATTAAACTTTAATGTAAATTGCGAAAGTTTGGACATAGGAGGAAATGAAAAGAAATGAACGAAAATGCAATGAAAATGATCGTGTGTGGTGGGACCCAGCATGGGTGGAGGGCGATTCACTTAGGACCGTCGGATCTCAGGAGGAGATCGACGGCTATGATCTAATCAGAGGGAAGAAATGGGAAGGTCGGCAGTCCGATTGAATGATGGTGCGATTAGTTTGTGACCGTTGGATCTTGGACTAACGGACAGTCGAGATTGGATCGGCGGATCGCAATCGCAAAGGGCGGGAAGTGGCAACAATTGAGAAATGCGATTGCGATTGGAGCGAGAGAGCGAGGGCCGTCGGATCGTGGATTAAGCAGACGGCTGGGATGGGATCGGCGGATCGCAATCGCAAATGCAGAGGAGGGGATTCGATGCGACTGGCGCGATGCGATGGAGCGCCAGCCGTCCGATCCGGATGACAGATCTACGGCGGAGATTGAATCGGCGAATCAAAATCGGAGTGGAACAAAGAGTGACACGGTGAGACTTGCGATTGCGATCAGGGCGGGACTGCGATTAGCGCCAGGCTATCTAATCAAAACCATAGATCAACGGTGGAGATCGCAGCGGGACCGATGGAGCGATAACACTATCGCATCATAGTTTTCATGGTTTACAAAGGAACTGAACATTCCGCTCCGATTCTCCGATGCGATTAGCGCCCAGGCCATAAGCGCTCGGTCTTGGGCATAGGGCATATGGGGAAGTGGTTTAAGGGGGTTGGCGGAAAAGTGACTAGGCCCTATTATAAGGTGGAAAGTGGGTTTTTTGCCCCTTTTTAGTGCATTCTAAGGCCAATGGAGGGTAACAATAAGGGAATAAAGGGAAAATTAAACCAGACCAGGGGTGTATGCGTGATTTAGAGGAGATTTTGGGAGGATTTGGAGGGTAAAGGGGGACTTTGACCAAGGGGAAAAAAGGGTAAAATGGAGAGTTCTGCAGAGGTACAAGGGGAAAATAAAGGCCTTTTGGAGCACAATTCTTCATCATCAGTGAGGCTTATTGACTCAAGAACAGTAGGGGGAAAGAATCAAAGGGCAGGGAACATGTAAAGGCTTCAAGGATGATGTGCTTTCAAGAGAAATGCATTCCTTGAAGGCTCATAAAACAAATTATCCCCTTGCTTGCTTGTCAAG
>JAXQQM020083084.1:0-19783 GCA_034641835.2 Pinus albicaulis | reverse complement strand
CCTCCCCATGATGATTTTTTCCCTAGAGTACATTAGGCAGATGAGGTACATTTTGTATCAACAAAAAATATGTCTCAGTTCAGGATAAAATCTCAAATTGGTCCTTTCATTTGCAATAGTAGAGTAGCATGAGAGGAAGCTAAGAGGATGCTGAAAGAGATGAAATTTACACACAGTTTCACTTGGTCTTATGACCCATTGGGCATTATCTCTAAGAAGAGGGTAGAAAATAAATCAACTCCCTACATTCACACCCACAGGCCCGAGATTGAATAATTTATGAACCAAACAAATTTGACAACAAACACCTTATAGGAGGCTGAAGAGAAGATAATTTCATCTTCAATTACACATAACCCTAATCCACAAGAAAAGTAGAATATCAAGAATAAGCAGGACAGAGGAAAAGAACAAGAGAAAGAGGCAACAGGGAAAATACCAAGAGATGATCAGTCACCTTAGGAGACTGATACATCTATCATGGAGTTTAAAATGAAACATAGGAAGAGAGAAATAATTCACATGGATATTGATCAAGGAAAGTAATCAGAGCATCAGATAGTGATAACTATCAGAGACTCTCTTAGTTCTTCTCTAGCAGGTGGTCAAGCTATATTTCCCCTACAACTTCAAATACAATTCCATTTCAACAACAAAGCCTTCAAACACCTACATCTACTGTTGATACATGGAAAAGGAGGAAACAATATATGACACCTTCAGGGAGATCAAGAGGAAAAATGAAATATTAAGACCAACACCTACAACCAATTTTGGAAGCAGACCACCAATTCCCAAATTAGGCTTCTATCAGCCTTTGATTCAGAGAAGGAAAAGATGTGTATGCCTTTCTTAGAAGCCTATATTTCACAACCAAAATCACCTGTTGATTTCAAGCATACATCTTTTGAGTTTAATTTCAAGGAAATCCACCCAATAGATCATATGGAAATGCACAAGCATACTAGAGAAATGATCTCATCCACATTTACTAGCACTATAATGAGTCTGCCTAAATTGCAGGTATGATTGGCCAATATTCAATCTCACCTCAAGATGGAGAAGATTTCTTCTCTTGCAAAGGATACGAGAATAAAATCTCCGAAGGATTTAGTTTTTAATATTGGGTATGATCCAACAAATTTAGAAGCAATAGAATAGATCCTGAAGAAGAAAAACATAGACATAGAAGCCTTAAGAAAGCATCTAAAAATGTTAGCTATTGAAGACCCTCTCACCAAGCACATAGAGGAGAATGAAGCACAAAAATCAGAGATGATGAAGCTAATAATTGAACATTCAGCACAGCTAAAGCAGGTGGAGACAGAAATGGAGAAATTAGTAAAGGAAAAGGAAAAAGCAGCAGAAATGGCTATCATTCCCTTGGATTTTTTTCCTATTGCAGTCATACCTTCAACTACATCAACAATTACAGGTACATCAGGTGGTACAGAATAGCTAGCTAAAGCCATGGATAATATGTCCATCTTGTTAGTGTCAGTATCTTCATCGCTCCGTCAGTGATCAAAATTCTCTTGTGGCATTTCATTTTAGGTGTCTCACTCAGTCCAGTCAGCTGCATGCCATTAGGAGTATGGATCATATGAAGGTAGTGGATTTTCACTCATTTCCCTCATGTCCTTTAGCTACTGGCCTATTCCTATTCATTAAAATCATTTACAGTCATTTTTGGTCTCATAGTTTGCAAAGAGTCATTTTAGAGTTTTAGTCTCATTAGGTCTAGGGTTTCATTAATCAGGTCTCCAGAATGCCTAATAATGGTCAGTAGGCATATGGGGAAGTCTTAAATAAGGTTTCAGTGCTAAAATTTCATCATTATATGCTTAATAATGATTTTTCTTCAAAACTCTGTTTTGAAGAAAAATAGTCTATTTCATCTTTATGTAAATAAATGTAATATGGTTTTATAGTTTTCTCAGTTGTAATAATACTCTCACTCACAACCCTGGTCGCCTTTTTCAAAGCTCCATGCCATCCGTTCCCTGCAAGGCAGACATAAAGCTCATCATTCAGTTAAAAAGCCAAAAGGAAGAAAAACAAAGTTTTTGAAAAGTCTCAAAATTTGAAACATTACAAAGTGGGTTTTTCAAATGGAAAATAAAAATCCTTGGCATATAAGATATTTTCATGTTTTAAAACTTCATTTTAATACCAAGAAAATAGTAGCAAGCCAAGGAGAAATCGTGAAGGACGAAGCAAGCAATTTGAGGGCGGAATGTGTAAGATTTCTGAGCGCGATGCATTGGGTGACTGTCGCGATGCATCGGGCGAGCGCGACACATTGGGTCGGCTCCCTGTGTGTAAATTTTTATCTTGCATGACGCATATAAGCAGCGCGATGCACTGGGTTGGTTTCATGACGCATTGGGCCGGGAAGCAATTTTATTGCTATTTCTTCCAAATGTTCAAATCGGCTCAGTCCATATTTGTCCAAGTAAGTCAATAAACCTTGTAATTGCCAATGACATCTGTTTGGTGATGTTTATGAGAGTTTAAATACAAAAAATCAAACCCTATTCTCTTGTTGGAAGAATACTCCTTTAGGGTTTTGAAATTGATTTGGTGTCAATCATTCCCATTTCCCCATCTTGTTAATCCCTCCTCACTGTCTATCTTCTCACAACAACCCATTTCCCTATTCCCTTGTATCCCTAAATCATTATCCCTAAATCATTCATTCCCTATCCCATTCCCATTACCCCATATCCCAATTGTAAATTTCCCCAAACCCCAAGGCTATCCCAAGAGATTAAGTGGCTATCCCTAAACTTATCAATTCACAGTTTTCAAGTGGGAAACTTCACTTAATAATAGTCCATTATTTCCACCACCCTATCCCTCCATATTCCCTCCCATATTATCACTTATTTGGAAACAAAACCAAGGGCACCAAACTTCTCATCTACATCCAAAAAAACATATACTTTGGACATCATGGAGACAGATAGCGATACATCTTATGACCGAGACACTGATTCCACCACTGAATTACATGAACCTAGAAGGCCTCATAAGAGTGGCAAACATGTGAGGGAGGAGCCCACTTCATTGGTTGAGTTGCAGGCCTATCCTCTTGCCATGGCATTTTTTCAACAACAGTCTTGTTATCAATTTTTTGAAATGGTTTCTAGGGTTCATAATCATCAAGAGCTGGCCCGTTTGTTTGTGTTGCATTTACATGATGGTCAAGTCACCCTTTCCGGTGTAACATTCACTTTAACACCTGAAACTATCTCTCAAGCAACCAGAACGCCAAATGTTGGAGAACAATGGAACAAAAGGTGGCAGGTTGACAGGGTACACTATGAGCCATATATCAGACCCAGCTTTGTGGGACAACTCAGCAGAGTGTTTCCTTTCCGGTTCCTAAAGGATTCCTATGCTCCTCTGATGAAACTTATCATCAAATATTTCAGTTGTGAAGGCCGATTTTCATGTCTTATGCCTATCATATCAGGTTGCTAATGCATTTCACTAGGGTGAGGATGATGAACCTCCCCTATTTCATGTGCTAGAATATTGAGAAGATGACCACTCTCATGCAAAGGAAAACTCCTGAGAAGCAGTATAGCAGTATATATCAATTTGCACTCATCAAGATTGTGGTTCTGCATCAGCTCGGCTTGTAGGGTATTTCATGGGAGGATTTCATTTCTAATGATTTCTTCACAGCTCCTCAAGTACCTTTGGAGGTTGTTCATGAGGCAGGTGAACCTTCATATCAGCATGAGGGTTAGGAGACAAAGACTACTAGTTTTCCGGTGTATGTCACTTATTAGAGAGGCACTAGAGGGTTATTTGTAGCATCCAGGTGAGTATTATCTCCACCCATGGTGGAAGGGGTCTCGCTTCCATCATTAGCAGCACAGGTACAGTTACAGGACAAGGGTAAGAGGCCCATGTAGAATGAGGGGCCTTCAGGAGGCCAGGATACAGGTTTCATACTCATTGATGATGATTTGGGCTCACCAAGCTCAAAGTTGAGAGACATTGTTCAGGAGCAGAAGATGGAGATAAGTACTTTGACCTACAAACTAGAAAGAGCCCAGTGGATAATCAACTACCTTGAGCAGTGAAACAAACAGTTGGAAGATCAGCAAACTATCATGGAGTTGCAAAATATTCGTGAGAACTGGCAAGCTACCCAAAGAAGCCAAATCGAGATGACATCCATAGAGCGAGAGATTGAGGCTGATCGAGAGACTTTGCTCGAAAGGGTCAATATTGATTTGAAGAAGTTGTTGGAGAAGGAAAACAAGGAAAAGAACATGTTGAGGCACATGAAGAATCATTATTGGGCGAGAAATCATGTTTGCAAGGCACGAATCAAGATCATGAAGGCAAAGTTAAAGAGGGAATTAAAGCGTCGCAAAAGGCATGATAGACTCCAAATTTTGGCCGAAGCTTCCTTGGCCCAACATAGCGCATTATGGAGGACACTTAGCCCAAATTTCGAGAAATTTGGGACACATTTTTCAATTTTGATTTTTTTGGGCTTAACACAGATTTTCCTGCATGACGCGTCGTGCTACTTGGTGCACGCTTACGATTGGGAGATCCTCTTGGATAAAACTTTGTATTTCTGGATTTGTCATGAAATTTATGCATGCCTACCCATTAACCAGAGATTTTGACAAGTTTTGGGTTGCCGGAAGGGTCAAAAACACCCTAAAATTGACCTTTCTGCCCCTTTTTGGACACACAGGAAGCAGTGTTAGAAAAAATCATTTTTGGAGGGGAAAATGGAAACCAAATTCAGAAATTCCACTTGGCTTGGAAATTAGACAGGTAGAGCTTTCCAATGAGCTATCTTGCGCTTAATTTGGACACTGGGAAGGCCCTCAAAATCGGCTCCAAAGTGGCGCGACGCATAGAGATTTCAGGCGCGGCGCATTGGAAATTTTGGCTCAGTTTTCACTCAGTAACTCTTTTTTTCGCCTAGTTTTGGCCAGTTTGACTTTTTCATCTCCAAATGTAAAACTCTTGATGTAATTTGATGTAATTTCATGGCTTTTGATGTAATTTTGGCAAATTTTACTCATGCAAGTAGATTCATTCATCAAAAAGTGAAAAGTAACTGAATGAATCAGTTTCCTATCTTATAGAGGCAAGCTGTTCCACTGCCTATTTTCCAGTTCTTAGTTTAGATCTTGTTGAAACAGCTCCTAAACTAGTGAGCTCGACCCCTAGAGGCATGGGGATGAGTTATGCTTGTCTATATCTTGTAGTTTCTCAATCATTTTCAGGGTTGGACACTTGGGATTGCTTTGAGCTTCATTGTACATTTCATCTCTGCATTTTGGCAAAGGAATAGACCAGGGTTTGCAGCACTCTTTGGGATCCATGTGGCTCTATGTTTTGATGGTGTGTTTCTCTCTATGATTGTAATTTTACTGATGTTTCATGTGTATCATCTTCCTTCTCATTTCTTCTTAAGTTAAACAAACAAGTAATAAAGGTGGAATTCATTAGATTTGCAGTGGACTACCTTGAGTTTTGTTTAATTTTCTATGTTTTCAACTATTTGAAGAGGATTCCTGAAAGCCTCTTGCCCTGTTCAACTTCTCACCGGTCTGAGCTATCCATCTCATTCAAATTTGAAGTGTCAAAACAATTGCCTTTCTTGCCCCATTCAGCTCTCTGCAAAACTGATCATTTTCTAGACCCAAAATATGCCCTTCCCTTTGATCCAAAAAACACCTTAAAAATCAAATCAAAATCTTTTACATATATACCTAACCTAAAATCAGCCTTTATTCAAGTCATCTAAAGCCTCACTGATCATTTTTTGCGAGATTGACAAGGAGAGAGCCCTCTCCCGATCTGGTAGGGCTAGCTACCAGATTAAGCGTGGTTTGATGTTACCCTAGACTCTGCCTTCCTTCAGCCTGAGGTAGATTTAGGCAATAACATAGTGGCGACCATACTGGGGAACACAAAATGGTTTGCTTGTTAGTGTTATTCATTTTATAAGCTACAGATGGAACCTGAAGTTATGCCAGGTAGCCTTCGAAACGCTCTTGCTTTGCATTAGCGAAAGTAGATAAACGCTGCTTCAGTCAATCTCCGGTCTATTTTTGTAAACGTAACATTTAACTTGTGAATTGCCCCAGTACATCAGACAATTCTGGACTTTGGGTGATGAGTCTAGAATTCGATAGGATGAACAAGTTGGTTTTGTCCATTTGATTTTTGAGAATAATTCAACACACTGGCTTCCAGAAGACATACCAGAGCAAATCCGGATCC
The DNA here is from genome assembly GCA_034641835.2 of Pinus albicaulis. Classification (NCBI taxonomy): domain Eukaryota; kingdom Viridiplantae; phylum Streptophyta; class Pinopsida; order Pinales; family Pinaceae; genus Pinus; species Pinus albicaulis. The sequence continues at coordinate 13,513 of JAXQQM020083084.1, read as the reverse complement.
TGATCCACCTCCTGTGTTTGAAAATCCCAATCTTATTTCGAGAATCCTTCGTCGAGAAATTCCTGTGATTCCTGTGTTCAAATCTCATTCATGCCCCACTTTTTTTGAGTATCTTGAAGATCTTGAGTTTGATGAACAATTTGAATTGTCGTTGTTTGAGACTAAGTCTGAAAGTGCTATTGATTCTACTGTCCTAAATCCAGAGTTTTTCAAAGATCTTGAAATTGAAAAAGCTAATAGATCCATTGATAGTTACATCTTGAATATTCAAAATTCCATTGTGGCAACAAACATTTCCGAATTCATAGAGTCTTCATCTACAACTCTTGGATCATCTGCAATTGCATCTAGTTCACAAATTCCTACCGAGACTCCTTTCATTCCTACCATTCCCGTGCAACTTTATATCCCTAATCAACAATCTGCAGTAGTATCGCCTCCCTCCACACCACATACACCTCATACATCAGCTCCTCCAACTCCTCCTATATCCCCAAGACCGGTTGTAAATCCACCTAGAGCAATACTGCCTGATTTGCACCCCTTATGTTGCCTCAAAACTTGGATGACATGCCCGTTGATTATCAAAGAAAAATTCCATTGTTTGATGGCACTCCTCAAAGTGTTACTACTCAGCAACATGTAGATAGGATGGCAGATTTCTTTGACCTTCATGAGATTGATGCAGAAAATGTGACAATGAGATTGTTTGTACAAACCTTTGGAGGTGAAGTAAGAAAGTGGTTCAGAGCTTTGCCGGCTAGAAGTATTGCTACATTTCCTAATATTCAGAGACAATTCTTGGATCGATAGGAAGTGAATAAAGACCCTCTTTCAATCCTTTCCGAATATGACAATATCAAGCGGAACGTTGGTGAGTCTGTTCAAGATTATTGTATTAGATTCAATTATGTTTACAATGCAATTCCTGCTGATATAAAGCCACCTAGGGGGTTGGCTTTAATTAAGTTTCTGGATGGTTTTGATCCTGACATGGCCTATCAGTTAAGAGAAAGAGATCCGGGCACTTTAGAAGACATGCAGAAAATTGCAGTCAGTGTTGAAGCCAATTTGAATGCCAGGAGAGCTAGAATGAAAGCTGAAAAGAAAGTAGCAATAAAGGAAGAGGTTTCCACTTCAGATCAAGTGCTCCGTAAGATGGAAAAGATGTTTGAAAGATTAACAATTGACAACTCTGAACCGCATATCATAAATCCTAACTTCCATGTCCAACAGCAACTGCAATTTAGAATCAATCAAAGAGAGCAGCGAGCACAAGAACCAGCAGTACAACAGCAGGTGAAGACACCTTTACAACAGAATTTTCTACATGGTCTGGAATCAGATGATGAAGAGAATGTAATAGGAGAAGAGAATCATTTCTTTACACCTTATGCCAATTTTTATCACTGAATATGAGGAGTATTCGGAAAACTCAGTTGTACAAAAGGACAAGAATTTCATCTTGGCCAATGAGACAGCTCTTGAAGAAGAGTCTGATGAGTATCAGAGGGGATACATGAATGCCTTGATTTCCCAGCAGCAACAATATTCACTCAGAAGTAGAGATGTACCTGTTAATCCAATTCAAAAGAGAAAGGAAGCTTCAGCACCAAATAATGATTCACCCATTGTGCAGAAGAAGGGGAAAGAGACAGTTGATCCCACTACTAGAAAATCACCATCAGCAAATGAAAGATCCAATCAGCCAAATGTATCAAAGGAGAAAACTGAAAAGAAGGATGTTCCAACTAAAGAGGTAGAGAAAACTTCAGTTTTTAACTTAGAAAATGAAATTTCTAAGTTAAAAGTATCCATTCCTTTGACTGAATTGATGAAGAATAGCAGCTATAAGGGTTAGGTGTCTAAGATTTTGAGTTTAGATCCATTATCTGATATGGTAAACGTGGAAGATGATCAACCTGAGTTGATTTTTGGTCCAGCATTGGATGGTGAGTCTCCAGATAGTGATGTACCTCCTTTTTACATCAGCCTTAGATTGCATGACTATGTGTTACACAATGCTATGTTTGATTCCGGTGCCTCTCATAATCTCATGCCTAGGGCAATCATGGAGAAATTGGGATTGGATATCACTAGAAAGTATCATGACCTTTATTCTTTCGATTCTAGTAGAGTAAGATGCATTGGGCTTATCAAAGATTTGGTGGTCAGTTTGGATCAGATTCCGACTAAAAATGTTTTGATGGATGTGGTTGTGGCGGATATTCCTCCTAGATTTGGCATGCTTCTTTCCAGATCTTGGGGAGCGAAACTTAAAGGGACATTGTAGCTTGATCTCTCCTATGCTACTATTCTTGTGTTCGGTCAGATGAGGAAACTATATCGGGAGCAAAAGATGAAGTATATGATCACCAACAAGGAGAAACCGGTAAACCATCCAATCAATTATGTACATACTGATTTAGAATCATTTGTTTTATACTCAGATAGTTTCAATGATGTAAATAGCCAATTAGTTGAAGTAGAAGAAATTCCAGAAATCACTGAGAATTTCAGAGAGGTCTTAAAGAAGGAGAGACAAAAACTTGAATGTACCGCTAAGCAATCAGCCTTTCGACAGCAGCAAAAAGTTGATGGACAACAAGCAGAAATAACAGAGCAAAAAAAATTTCAGCACTTGGAAGAGGATGAAGATGGTTTGTGGACCATGGATTTTTATGGTGCAGTAGGAAATGACGGTGCTGGAATTGGCATTTGGGTACGCAGCCCTTTTTCCTCCCCAAACAAAGTGTCGAGTAATGTAAGGGTCTATTCTTATAAATTGGCTTTTGATTGTTCAAATAATGAGGCTGAATACGAAGCTTTAATTGTTGTTCTGAGAATTCTTAGAAGGTTGAATGCTAAGAGGATTGCAGTGTATGGCGACTCCGAGTCAGTTTTAAAGCAAGTGAAAGGTGAATACCAAGCTAAGAATCCTCGAATGCGGGCTTACCGAAATGCGGTACTAGATATCTTGAGATTGTTTTCAGATTATACTTTGACTTGTGTCCCTCGTATTCAGAATGGTATTGCAGATGCACTTACAAAAGCAACAAGTAATTTGAAAATTCCGATGAACTCAAGTAACAAATTTGAAATTCATGTGAAGCATCGTCCGACCGTCTCGGAAAATCAAAGGTATTGGCAAGTGTTTCAAGATGATGAAGAAATTGATGAGTTTCTGCAAAATGAAGGTAAATTCAAAGACACTTCTATTGATGTGGAGCATGATGATGGTGAGGCGGATGTAAAAATCAATCAGATGGAATTTTTGCAGCTGAAGGATAATGTCATTCCTAAAGGTATAATAACTTTAGAGGAGCTTTTCGACCAAGATGATGTAGCTCGAAAACCAACCTTGCGACCAACTGAGAAAGGAGTTGAGGATGTGAACATTGGATCAGCAGAAAATCCTAAAATGGTGAAATTGTCCAAAGCATTGCCCCCACAGGTAAAAGAAAAGTATGTCAGTTTGTTATCTTCCTTTGCTGATGTATTTGCTTGGGACTATTTATATTTGAAGACATATGACACAAACATAATTCAGCATACCATTCCGATTAAGCCAAATCAAAAGCCCTTTCAGCAAAAATTGAGAAGAATAAATCCAAAGTTGCTGCCCTCAATAGAGAAGGAAGTGAATTGGTTGTACAAAGCTAGTATCATTGTTCCCATAAGATTTTCAGATTGAATTTCTAATTTGGTGCCCGTGCGCAAGAAAACAGGTGAGATTCTCTTATGCATTGATTTTCGAAATCTGAATAAAGTATCTTTGAAAGATAACTATCCATTGCCCAAAATGGATCACATACTTCAGTGAGTAGTTGGAGCATCCCGCATGTCGCTACTCGATGGTTATTTCGGTTATAACCAAATTCTGGTCCATGAGGATGATAGAGACAAAACAGCGTTCACCACTCCGTGGGGAACTTTCCATTATGCTAAAATGCCTTTCGGTTTGAAGAATGCTGGTGCGACCTTTCAGCGAGAAATGGATATGGCATTTGCAAATGAAAAGGATGTTTTTCTAGTTGTGTATCTTGATGATTTGACAGTTTTTTCTAATTCAGATGAAGAGCACCTTTATCATTTGAAGATTGTTTTTCAGCGGTGTAGGAAATATGGTGTGTCTCTCAATCCAAAGAAGAGTTTGTTTGCCATGGATGAGGGAAAGCTTCTTGGTCATATTATATCAAAGGATGGCATCCGCATTGATCCAACTCTAGTAGAAGTTATTCAGCAAATTGATCTTCCCCGAAACAAAAAGGAGATCCAATCATTCAATGGTAAGATGAATTTCTTACGTCGCTTTGTGCCCAATCTTGCAGAACATTTAAGGGAAATCACAAACATGCTCAAGAAAGATAGTGTAGTGAAGTGGACTGAGGAGGATGTAAAGTATTTCAATTTAGTGAAATTGTCTCTTTCTTCAGCTCCAATTTTGATCAGCCCGGACTATACTCAGGATTTTATTTTGTTTTCATTTGCCTCGGATCATACTATGGCAGCGATATTGATGCATAAAAGAGATCAACATGAAAAACCAATTGCTTTTTTTAGCCAAACCATAAGAGATGCAGCCTTAAAGTATAACATTATTGAAAAGAAAGCTCTTGCCTTAGTGAAAGCGTTGAAAGAGTTTCGAGTATATATTCTACATTCTCATATTCTTGCTTATGTTCCTAATGTTGCTGTTAAAGATTTCTTAGTGCAAACAGATCCAGAAGGGAGACAAGGCAAATGGATTGTTGCCTTGTTGGAGTATGATGTGGAGATAAAGCCTACAAAGCTTATTAAAGGATAAGGGTTGGCTAAGCTAATTGCTGAGTCAAATTTGCATGCCTTGGACATTAATCTCATTACTGCTATGTCCGAGGAAAATGAAGAAATTTCGTTAATTCAGGTATCAGAAATATTTGTTCTTTCTCCTTGGTATTCAAACATTGTATATGTGCTCCAAAATTTGTCACCACCACCAGGAATGGCTAAGAACAAAAGTAGGACTCTGAAATTGAAGGCTGCCAAGTTTTGTATCATGAATAATGCACTCTATTGGAAAGATCCCAGTGGTGTTTTGCTAAATTGTTTGGTTGAAGAAGAAGCAAAGCAGGTTATGGAAGATTTTCATAAGGGAGATTGCGGAGGTCACCTTTTCTAGAAAAAAATGGCCAAAAAATTTTTGAGAGCAGGATATTATTGGCCGACTCTCTTTGCTGATGTGTACAAAACTGTTAAAAGTTGCCATGAATGTCAGATTTTTGAAGGGAGGGAAAAAATTGCAGCCTTTGCCGCTCAAGCCCATTGAAGTAAGTGCTCCTTTCCAGCATTGGGGTTTGGATTTCATTGGGGAAATCCATCCTTCCTCTTTAGTGCAGCATAAGTGGATCCTTACAGCGACGGATTATTTCACTAAATGGATTTAGGCGATTCCCACCAGGCAGGCCACAGATTCGGTAATAATCTCATTTCTTGAGAACAATATTTTTTCTCGTTTTGGTTGTCCAAATAAGGTGATTACTGATAATGCAGCAGCCTTCAAATCTAAGAGAATGATTGATTTTTTTAATAAGTATCAAATCACTTTGGGGCACTCAACCGCTTATCATCCACAAGGCAACGGATTGGCCGAATCCTCAAATAAATCTTTGGTCAACATTATCAAAAAGCTGCTGTAAATAAACAAGAAAGGTTGGCATAAGAAATTGGTTAATGCACTTTGGGCAGACAGAGTAAGTCAAAAGAAATCTATAGGCATGTCCCCTTTTGAGCTCGTGTATGGTGTAGACACGGTATTCCCTACCTCTCTCGCATTTCCAATGGTTAAATTTTTGCAGGAAGCTGGCAGTGAAGATGATCATATGCAATGAAGAATAAATCAAATGATCCATTTACAGTAGACTAGAGAGGAGGTTTTTCAAAAAACTTTCAAGCTGCAAGAGAGAATCAAGAAGATATATGATCAAAAGGCAAAGGTGGACAAGTTTTAATTAGAAGAAGTGGTGCTGAAATGGGATGCAAGAAACGAAGATAAAGGTAAGCATGGAAAGTTCGAGAATATTTGGAAAGGTCCCTTCAGAATTGCTGCATATTGAGGCCAAAATGATTTCCTTTTGAAAGAAATGAATGGAGAAGATTGTCCAGGAGGGCTGGTCAATGGTCAGCTGCTCAAGCGGTATCATTTTTGAAATGTTTTATGCTGTCATACATTATCACTGTACATACCGGTTATTTTAAGTTTCACTGCAAGTGTGTGTTGTCATCATTCTTTCAGTTTGGGGCCCGAGGTGAAGGCTATAAAACTGAAGGTTGATTTCAGCTTTGGTTTGGTTTATTGAGTTAGGTATTTCAGTCATTTTGGTTTCAAAATTGAGTTGGTTTGAGTCAGTTTTCAGTTCTCACAATGAGTCAAGAGTCTTGATTTGGTTCGTTGAAGTTATTGACTCCATAGCCCAATGGACGAAGGCACTGCCTACTTTCCCAGAGATCTGTAGTTCTTGGCACCTCCAAGGAGCTACCATCCCCATTGGAGCCAATGTAGTGTCGATATCTTCATCCCTCCGTCAGAGATCAAAATTCTCTTGTTGCATTTCATTTTAGGTGTCTCACTCAATCCAGTCAGATGCATTCCATTAGGAGCATGGATCATCTGACGGTAGTGGCTTGTCGCTCTTGTCCCTCATGTCCTTTACCTGCTAGCCTATTTCTATTCATTAAAATCATTTACAGTCATTTTTGGTCTCATAGTTGGCAAAGAGTCATTTTAGGGTTTTTAATCTCATTAGGTCTAGGGTTTCATTAATCAGGTCTTCATAATGCCTAATAATGGTCAGTAGGCACATGAGGAAGTCTGAAATAAGGTTTTAGTGCTAAAATTTTCATCATCATATGCTTAATAATGATTTTTCTTCAAAACTCTGTTTTGAAAAAAATAGTCTATTTCATCTTTATGTAATAAATGTAATGTGATTTTCAAGTTTTTTCAGTTGTAATAACACTCCACTGGCAACCCTGGTCACATTTTCCAAAGCTCCATGCCATCCATTCCCTGCAAGACAGACAAAAAGCTCATCATTCAATCCAAAAGCAAAAATGAAGCAAAACAGAGTTTTTAAAGTGAAATGTCAAATTTCAAACATTGCAAAGTGGGTTTTTCAAATGGAAAATCAAAATCCTTGGTATAAATATTATTTTTATGTTTCAAGACTCCATTTGAATGCTAAGAGAACAGGAGAAATCCAAAGAGAAATTGTGAGGAGCGAAGAAAGAATTTGAAGGGCAGACTGTGTGAAGTTTCCTTGCGTGATGCGTTGGGTGACTGTCGCGACACATCGGGTGAGCGCAACGCATTGGGTCGGCTCCTTGTGTGCAAATTTACTCCTGTGCGATACATAGAAGCAGCGCGGCGCACTAGGTTTCGCGCGCGACGCATAGGGCCGGAAACAAGTTTATTGCCATTTCTTCAAAAATCTCCAAATGTGCTCGACCCATCTTTGTTCATGGAAGTCATGCCATCTCTCCATTGCCAATGAATCGGTGTTTTGTGATGTTTATGAGAGTTTTAATACAAAAAATAAACCCTATTCTCTTGTTGGAAGAATGCTCCCTTAGGGTTTTGAAATTGGTTTTGTGCCCAATACTTCCATTCTCCACCTTGTTTTTTCCCCTCATCACTGTTTATTTTATCATAGCCACCCATTTCCCTTTTCTCTTGTATCCCTAAGTCACTCATTCCTATCCCATTCCCATTATCCCCATCCCAATTGTAAATTTCCCCTAACCCCAAGGCTATTCCAAGAAATTAAGTAGTTGTCCCTAAACTTTTCAATTCACAGATTTTAATTGACAGTTTTCACTTGATGATAGCCCATCATTTTCATCACCCTATCCCTCCATAGTCCCTCACTTGTTATTACATATTTGGCAACAAAACCAAGGACACAAATCTTTTCATTTTCATCCAAAACAACATAGACCTTGGACATCATGGAGACAGATACAGATACATCTTATGGCTAAGACAATGATTCCACCACTGAATTACATGCACCTAGAAGGCCTCATAAGAGTGGCAGACATGTGAGGGATGAGCCCACTTCATTGGCTAAATTTCAGGCCTGCCCACTTGCCATGGCATGCTTTCAACAGCAGTCTTGTTATCAATTTTGTGAAATGGTTGCTAGGGTCCATCATCATCAGGAGCTAGCCCGTTTGTTTGTGTTGCATTTACATGATGTTCAAGTCACCCTTGCCAGTGTAACATTGACTTTAACACCTGAAACTATCTCTCAAGCAACCAGAATACCAAATGTTGGAGAACAATGGAACAAAAGACAGTAGGTTGACAGGGTACACTATGAGCCATATATCAAGCCTAGCTTTGTGAAACAACTCAGCAAAGTATTTCCTTTCCAGTTCCTAAAGGATTCCTATGCTCCTCTAATGAAACTTATCATCAAATATTTCAGTTGTGAAGGTCGGTTTTCACGTCTTTATGCCTTTCATATCAGGTTGCTGATGCATTTCACCAGGGTGAGGATGATGAACCTCCCTTATTTCATGTGCTGGAATATTGAGAAGATGACCACTCTCGTGCAAAGGAAAACTCCTGAGCAGCAGTATAGCAGTATCTATCACTTTTCACTCATCAAGATTGTGGTTATGCATCAGCTCGGCTTGCAGGGTATTTCATGGGAGGATTTCATTTCTAATGATTTCTTCACATCTCCTCAGGTTCCTTTGGAGGTTTTTCATGAGGCAGGTGAACCTTCATATCAGCATGAGGGTCAAGAGATAGAGACTACTAGTGTGCCGGTGTATTTCACTTATCAGAGAGGCACTAGAGGGTTATTTGCAGCAGCGAGGCGAGTATTATCTCCACCCGGGGTGGAAGGGGTCTCGCTTCCGTCATCAGCAGCACAGGTACAAGTACAAGATAGGGGTAAGAGGCCCATGCAGGATGAGGAGCCTTCAAGAGGCCAGGATACAGATTTCATACTCATTGATGAGGATTTGAGCTCTCCTAGCTCAAAGCTGAGAGAGGTTGTTCAGGAGCAGAAGGCAGAAATAAACACCTTGACCGTCAAATTGCAAAGAGCCCAATGGATTATCAACTACCTTGAGCAGTGAAACAAACAATTGGAAGATCAACAAACTATCATGGAGTTGCAAAATATCCGTGAGAACCGGCAAGCTGCCCAAAGAAGCCAAACAGAGATGACATCCATTGAGCGAGAGATTGAGGCTGATCGAGAGACTTGGCTCGAAAGGGTCAATATTCATTTGGAGAAGCTGTTGGAGAAGGCTAATAAGGAAAGTAACATGTTGAGGCACATGAAGAATCATTATTGGGCGAGAAATCATGTTTGCAAGGCACGAATCAAGATCCTGAAGGCAAAGTTAAAGAGGGCATTAAAGCGTCGAAAAAGGCATGATAGACTCCAAATTTTAGTCGAAGCTTCCTTGGCTTAGCATAGTGCATGATGGAGGACACTCAGCCCAAATTTCAAGAAATTTGGGACACATTTTGTCAATTTTGTTTTTTTTGGCCTAAACACAGATTTTTCTGCCCGACGCGTCGCGCCACTTGGCGCGCGCTTATGATTGGAAGCTCCTCTTGGGTAAAACTTTGTATTTTTGGATTTTTCATGAAAATTTATGCATTCCTACCCATTAACCAGAGATTTTGACAAGTTTTTGGTTGCCGGAAGGGTCAAAAACACCCTAAAATTGACCTCTCTGCCCCTTTTTGGACACACAGGAAGCAATGTTGGGAAAACTCATTTTTGGAGGGGAAAATGGCAACCAAATTCAGAAATTCCACTCGGTTTGGAAATTAGATAGGAAGAGATTTCCAACAAGATATCCTACGCTGAATTTGGACATCGGGAAGGCCTTCGAAACTGGCTCCAAACAGGCGCGACACATAGAGATTTCAGGCGCGACGCATTGGGGATTTTGGCTCATTTTTCACTCAGTAACTCTGTTTTTCGCCTAGTTTTGGCCAGTTTGACTTTCTTACTTCCACATGTAAAACTCTTGATGTAATTTGATGTAATTTCATGGCTCTTTATGTAATTTTGGCAAATTTTTACTCATGGAAGTAGATTCATTCATCAAAAGGTGAATTGTAACTGAATGAATCAGTTTCCTATCTTATAGAGGCAAGTTGTTCCACTGCCTATTTTCCAGTTCTTAGTTTAGATCTTGTTGAAACAACTCCTAAACTAGTGAGCTCGACCCCTAGAGGCATGGGGATGAGTTAGGCTTGTCTATATCTTGTATTTTCTCAGTCATTTTCAGGGTTGGGACACTTGGGATTGCTTTGAGCTTCATTGTACATTTCATCTCTGCAGTTTGGCAAAGGAATAGATCAGGGTTTGCAGAACTCTTTGGGGTTCATGTGGCTTTTTTTTTTGATGATGTCTTTCTCTCTGTGATTGTAAATTTACTCATGTTTTATGTGTATCATCTTCCTTCTTATTTCTTCTTAAGTTAAACCAACAAGTAATAAAGGTGGAATTCATTAGATTTGCAGTGCTCTACCTTGAGTTTTGTTTAATTTTCTATGTTTTCAACTGTCTGAAGAGGATTTCTGAAAGCCTCTTGCCCTCTTCAACTCCTCACCAGTCTAAGCTATCCATTTCATTCGAAATTGAAACATCAAAACAATTGCCTACCTTGCCCCATTCAACTCTCTGCAAAACTGATCATTCCCCAGACCCAAAATCTGCCCTTCCCTTTGATCCAACAAACACCTTCAAAATCAAATTAAACTCTTTTACATATATACCTAGCCTAAAATCAGCCTTTATTCAATTCATCTCAAGCCTCACTGATCAATTGTTTTTTGTTGAGATTGACCAGGAGACAGCCCTCTCCCGATCTGGTAGGGCTAGCTACCAGGTTAAGCATGGTTTGATGTTACCCTAGACTCTGCCTTCCTTCAACCTGAGGTAGATTTAGGCAATAACACTGTTAATCCAAGAATTTTCATCACAAATTCCATTAGGTAATGAAGTTTCCACTTCTTAATTTATGTTTATTAATCTCTTGATATTATTGAATTTGTAGTCAATGCTACTAGTTTAAATGCTAACACTCTTTGCCCCCCTTTCGTGTTAACGTTTGAAATATTTAATTACAATGTTCACAATTGCATCGTTGATTCAGGAGCATCTGCACATGTTATTCCTTTATATGTTGCCAAGAATATTAATGCCAAATGGGAGAATATCAATGTCTAAATAATACAGCTATACAGATCATTGGTCAAGGAATTTGGTGAACTTCATAATGTTATCATATTTTTTTCATCATACCATAGAGTTCACCAGTGCATTAACATTGTTATTTTGGACATATCGAAAGCCTATGGTTTGCTTATGAATAGAGATTCATCCAGAAAAATTCAAGGGTATTTCTCAACAGACTGAAAAAATTTATGACTTCCTAACAATGGCAGAAACAATCAAATTTGAGTGGAAAGTGAAAAATACATGAAATACGTTGTAACACCACTTGAGGGACATAATGAGCCAGTTGGCTTTGCAAACATCATTTTTGGAAATCGTTTCTTAGAGGTCGACCACGGGTTTTATCAAGCGCAACCATCACCCATACCATCAAATACAGAGTTGGAGATCCTTCCTTGCAGTCCAATTGGTGCAAATGAACTTTGTAACATATATTTACATAATACTACTGTAGGAACTAGCTCGGTAGTTGTTGATATTTGGACCTTATATTTTGATGGTTCTAATACTCAAGACGGTTCTGAAGCTGGTTGTATTCTTATCGACCCTTGGAATGAAAGGTATATATTATCATGTCGCTTAGCGTTCGAGTGCACAAATAACACTGCTGAATATGAAGCACTCATCTTGGGGTTAAAGAAAGCCATAGACCTCAAGTTATAGGTACTTAAGGTAACTGGTGATTCAAATATTGTTACCCAACATGTATGGAACATTATTCAATTTGTTTTACCTAGTTTGAAAAAATACCAACAAGAGGTATGTGTAGTTTTTAACCCTGTACAGAAATTATCTAAAAATGAATTCTTAAAGACATAAAATAAGAAATAGCGAGAGCATAAAACATAAAACAGATATACAGAGGTTTTCCCCTAGATCCCAAATAGGTACTACCAGCTTGATTTTTCATTATATTCCTTTTAGTGTTACAAAACATATATATACATGCCAAAGCATTGATAAACCCCAATCCATTAACCCTGGATTAGAACATAATCGTAGTTCCCTTGACTAGATCTACAAAATACCGGGGGTTGAAAACCATCATGCCCCAAAACCATGTGCAAAATCATACACAAAACCATAGTTAGGCACGTGCAACTAATCGTGGAAAGAATATAACACATATCCAACATTCTTCCACTTTTTGTTTTCTTTCCGCAGGGGGCCATGGGAGAGATTAGTCATTAGTCCAGCCCTGCAACACCCATTTTTTCTCTACACCAAGAGAATTTCTGAGTGCTCAAAAACTTCGTCAATGCATCTGCAACATTCTTTGAAAGTGTCCACCTTTACCAGCAACACATTTTTATCCTCAACCATATCTCTCACAAAATTATATTGAACATTAATGTGCTTTTTATTTGAATGATAAGCAGGGTTATTATCCAAGAAAATTTCACTTTGGCTATCACTGTCTATCCTTATAGATCGTTGCAACCCCATACTTGAACACAATCTTTGCAACCAAATTGCTTCCTTTCTTGCATGAGTGGCTGCCATGTATTCTGCCTCTATAGTTGAAAGATCCACTACAGACTATCTTTTACTCATCCAACTGACTGCACCTCCAAATAGGCTAAACACATACCCACTTGTAGAATTTCTTTGGTCCAGATCTCCAGCCCAGCCTGAATCAACAAAACCACGAATGTCAAAAATTATGTCCAATCCTAGTCTTCACTGGTAGCGCAAACCATAATCACTAGTGCAACGCAAGTATCTGAAAACCCGCTTCACTATTTTCCAATGCTCCTTCCTTGGTTTTGACATAAACCTTCTCAATACTCCCACTGCATGTGCAATGCCTAGTCTAGTACAGACCATTGCATATATTAGGCTACCCACTACACTTGCATATGGAACACGACACATATCATAATCCTCTTCTTGTGTCTTGGGACACTACTTAGCAGATAGCTTTACACCTATAGAAATAGGAACCTTCATCGACTTAATATCCTGCATATTGAACCTCTGCAATATTGTCTCGACATACTTCCTCTCGTTTAACCAAAGCTTCCTCTTTACTTGATATCTCTTAATTTCCATGCCCAAAATATAGTTTGCAACACCAAGATCCTTCATGTCGAATTTGGAGAACAATTGGGTCTTCGAATATTGGATAATTTGTTCATCATTTCCAATCAGCGACATATCATCCACATACAAGACCAAATTAATAACACGGTCTCCAATTAATTTAAAATACACATAGTAATCCTCTTTGCTTGAGTTTTTTGAGTGAAGCCAAGTCC
>JAXQQM020068358.1:0-76482 GCA_034641835.2 Pinus albicaulis | reverse complement strand
AACTCATATGATTATTAATATTATAAACTCAAGGGCATAATATTAAACCTAAGAGATTAATATTATAAACCTCAAGTATATAAAAACCTTTAGGTAAATACTATAAACTGTAAAATAAGCATTGTTGAGCTTGCTTGATTTAAAAATTGATACAATTGTTGTCACAATGTGACATTCGACCATGGAAGACCTTGATTGACTATGACTAACGATGATTAACAATGGTCTCCCATGGATGATTTTCATATCGAGACAATTTTTTTCATAATATGACAATGGACAATGCATTAATATTAAAGTGTACGACTAATATTTAACGCCTAATATTACCAACCCAGAGAATTAGAAAACTCAAGGGATTAATAAACCCTAATAATTAATAATTTAAACTCAAGAGATTAATAAAATGAATGGATTATTAATATTATAAATCAAAAGAACTAATAAACCTAAGGGTTTAATATTATAAAGCAAAGGAATTGGTGAACCCAAGGGATAAATGTTAATATTATAAAATAAGAAATTGATAAAGCCTAAGAATTAATATTTTAAACTCAAGAGATTAATAAAAACTAAGAATGAATATTTTAAACTCAAGAGATTACTAAATCCAAGGGGTTATTAATATTATAAACCAAAAGAACTAATAAATCCAAGGGTTTAATATCACAAACCAAAGGAATTGGTGAACCCAAGGGATAAATATTAAAGACCTAAGAGCTCAATAAGGCCAAGGGATCAATATTAAAAACACAAGAGTTTAATAAACCCTAACAATCAATAATTTAAACTCAAAAACCTAAAGAATTAATAAACCCTAAGAATTAATATTTTTAACTCAAGAGATTTTAAAACCCAAGGGATTATTAATATTATAAACCAAAATAACTAATAAACCCAAGGGTTTAATATTATAAACCCATGGAATTGGTAAACCTAAGGGATCAATAAGGCGAAGGGAACAATATTAAAAACAGAAGAGATTAATAAAGCCTACAAATTATTATCTTAAACATAAAGGATTAGTAAACTCACATGATTATTAATATTGTAAACTCATGGGAATAATATTAAACCTAAGAGATTACTATTATAAACCTCAAGTATATAAAAACCTTTAGATAAATACTTTAAACCGTAAAATAAACATGATTGAGCATGTTTGATTTAAACATTGAGAACATAACTTGACGACGAGATTCCAGTGACATCTTTTATGGAGAAGTTCAGGGTGAAAATATACAAATCTATTAAGCATTGTCATATAGCACGATGGCAGGATTTACAATTCAAGCAATCACGTGAGGTGTTCCCAAAAGGAAAAATATTATCAGTGGTTGATTTCGCTGATAATTACATGTTTAGTCCACAAAAGGAGATAGAAAGTGAGTATTATCATTCAGACCAAGTATCTATATTTGTGCATATTTTGTGTAGACACGCAGAGCTTGCTGTCGATGGTTTTGATAGTGATGAAAATAATCGTGAGGTGATTAAGGAGTACCATTTCTACATTAGTCATGATCGAACAAATGACATGTGTTTTTTTCAGCATTGTTTTAATGTTATTTATAATGAATTGTTGAAACGAAGAGTCACATTTTTAGGAAAATGGGTATGGTCAGATGGTTGTGTTGGTCAATTTAAATCATCAATATCATTCTATTGGTTGTCCCGTCTTCATAAGAAAACCAAAATTCGACATACATGGAATTTCTTTGAGACATGGCATGGAAAAGGAGAGCATGATGGTGCTGGGGCATGCGTAAAACGTGCACTTAGGAGGTATCATTTGAATCACTCAGCTTCCTGACTTGCAAATTCTTTAGATGTTGTTAATTGGTGCAAGGACAATTTAAGTCATGTATTGAACCCAAGGATGGCTAATGTGCACAGGTAGGCGTACACATTTAACTAACAATATATTATACATGTCTAGATATATATATGTGTATACATATATGTGCACGTATTTTGTTATCAAAAAAATATTTAATATTTTTCAAAATTTGACTCATACATATGTGTGTGTTTTTCTCAAGCAGGTACTTTTGGAATATTGCAATAGGTGATGTTGATAGATCATTTCCATTTAATTGCATTGGAATCCCTAAAACAAGAAGTTTATACTCAATTAGGAGTAAGAACATGGCAAATATACATTGCATTGAGAAATGAAAGTGCTCTTGCTTTTGTTATGCATGTATTGATCAGACAGAGTCTATCGATGAATGTGAAAACCAAATTAAGAAATTTGTTCAACCATGGAAACACGAACAATTGACACCATTGCCTCCATTTGGAAATGTGAGTTACAAGGAAATGGACAATGAAGTGGCTGTGATTGACGATGATTATGATTGTGTCTCTGATATGGTTAGAGAAGGTGATGTCTTCGCTGTCATTGCACCAGAAAATAATCAAGAAAAAGTGCATTATTATTTATTACGATGCACTATGTCTAAATCCACGTTGTTGCAAGAGTATAATGATCCATCAAATTATACATACCCAATCGGTTCAATGGTGTTAATGGGACATTTCTTTGAAGAAGTAAAGAAATGTAAAGATGATATTATTTATCAAGATTACCATCAGAGGTTATTTATGCCCAATATAGTCACTTGGTCATAGCAACTCGACTGCAGTTGAAGCAAGTGAAGAGTAGAAAAAAAATAGCGACAATGGAGGTTATCGATAGCTGATCATGATGCCATTCTGGAAAATTTTCCACTATCACATTTCATATGAGTGGAACACATTGTTCAAGATGAACAATGAACTTTTATTCTAGGGTTAGAACATATAATTGCTACAATGCATTGGAATTTATATAGTTTAAGACTATATTGTGGATTGCTTTCAAATAAATTGACATGTGGATGCTTAGATGTGTGTTGGTATGAACAATATATTATGATCTACTGGATTAAGGTGATTTTCTAGATAATTAATATATGGTGATTTAATGTGTCCATGGTTATTTAATGTGTCCATCATGTTTACTCCTAGATGATCTTAACTCGCCCCTTTTTATTTTTTAATTTGATTTGAAACATTTTTTTTATCTGATTGAAACCAATTCTTACTCTGCCTAAAAAATTGTTTCTTCCTTCCATTGATTTGAATCCAGTCTTGCTCCATCTATGTTCTTTTTATTTAGTAGTAAGAAAAATACCAAGCACAAAATGGAAATTAAAAAGCTTCCATATTTTTTTTTTCATTTGATTTAATCCTAGTCTTGCTCCGTAAATATTCCTTTTATGTACTAGTAAGAAGATTCATAAGAACAGATTAGGATGAAATATAAAAAATCTCCAAGATCGAGAATGACTGAAATAGCCACAACTAGGGTTTAATGACTTTTATTTCAGGGCCCAATTAGGGTTTAATGATTTCTATTGCAAGGCACTTTGTTTGCGGTTTATTTTTATATTTTCTCATTTAACCGTGGAGTGTAGATGAGACCTAAGCTCTGCTTAATTAAACTATAGCTATTTTGATCTTTCTGCACAACATTTTAGATTTCTGTATACATAGTTTCTTTGGTCGTTGCCAACAATATTGGGGATTTATCTTTCAGTTTCTTTGGTCGTTTCCAACAATATTGGGGATTTTTTTTTTGGAGGATAAAAACTCTTTTGACAGGTAATGCTATTTAATTGCATTCGGTGAGTTTCTTGCTAGCTTTGTTTTGAGATCATAGTTTATTTGGTATTTTTCATAATTTTTTATTTTATTTTTGAAAAAATGCACCGATCGACATGGCAGGGAAAATTTTTGTACTGGTCACTTATTAATAATAATTTAGTAACATTAAGGAGAAGTTATGTCTGCAATGGATCCAATTGTTGTTTTTTCAATTGCAGTAGGTGGCTTATTTGTTGGCTTGATTATAGTTAGCATAGATCCTAATTTATTTGTTCTTTTCCACAATATTTTGAATTTAATTAAAAAATTGGCAGGTATGACATAATTGAGAGAATGTTCCTAAATATCATTGATTTTTTGATACTATTGGATTAAATTCTGTGTAAGTGAATCCTGTATGTCATTGAAGTAATTGACCTTCCTATCGATGTTATAGTCTGAATTATATGTGCCTTGATTGAATTAAATCTGTGTAATATATGCATATGTGTGCCTTGATAAGATACTGTGAAGTTTCAATGGTAAGTGCAGAACTCTGTGTCATTAACTGGTTGGAACTTGCATGTATTGATTGCTTGACTGTTTGTGAATGGAGGAGTTAGTTGCCCAGGTGTTGTGAGCAAGAAACCCTCTGAAATTGGGTTTTAACTGTGTTCTGTATGTCATGTAAGAGGTAGGCATTCGTATCGAGGTTCTGGTGTATATTGAATGAATGCAAACCTACGAACTGAATCCTGTGCGATATACTCAGTAATTAGGGTGTTCAGTGACACTCTGTTCTAATGGGAAGCCGAGTCAAAAATCACGACTTTGGGATTGAATATATGAATTATTGTAATTGAGCTCATATGTATAATTGAAGAATTGTTCCAATTTCTGTGTGAATTTCTATGGATTTTTGGTCGAATTATGTGTGAGGAGGTTCGATCTCAGAGGAAAATCATACACCCAATTGTGTATGTATGGTGAATAAAAGTCCGGCCTTGAAAACCCATATGAGGATCCCATGGAAATGGTAACGAGGTAACTATATTACAGAAACTGAATACAGAGAAGCAACCTACATCGTCTGCGTGTTGGAGAGGGTTTGTATAGTCGACCTCTATCATACAATGAAGATTGGGTGACACTGCGAAGTCCAACATGGTAATAGCATTGGTGAATGAGACTTTGGGTGATCTACCGATGGAAAGCAGATCATAGAGAAGAAATTGAAAGCATAGTTTTTGAAGAAAAAGGAGAAGAAAAACCTTTGTGTGACGGAACCTTGAGTTGCTCTAGTGGAACCACGAAGAATACAGTAAAGGCGGGTTCTTTATCGAAACCGGGAGTATCGCGCTGTAGAGGATGTATGGAAATTTTGTCAAAAAAATGCGATGCGTTTAGGCGTGTGCCACGTGGCCTTGGCTGGTTTGAAAAAACCACCGTCATCGCATGAATTTGGAGGATTGAGTCACGTGCAACTTTGTTGCACGATATCTGATTTCATCTGTTCGATTGCCCGGAAGAGCGCGACATGTTGTGGACCCTTGGATCCATTCTGCAGTTTATGAAAAGGTAAGTTATTGTGAGACCCGATATACATACTATAACTATGGGTGTAAGTTGTTTATTTAATGTCAAATCTCAGTGTTTGACATTTGGTGTTGTTAGTCTGTGGGGCCCGAATGCCATAGTATGTTGATACATATACAAAAATGAACTTTGTAAAATGAATTTATGTGCGGGCATATTTTAGAAATGGTCGAATGGTAATCGGAATATAGATATATGTTGACCTATATATTATGATTGGGATGATTGTGAGTTAGTACTGTCCCGAGTCGAGCCTTTGGTAGATGATGAAATGTTAAAGGCTTCTAAAATTTGAATTGGAGGCATAGTATATGCGGAGATACATATTTGTATTATGTTTGATGAGAGAGCGAACCCCGTATGAATGAGTTTATACGCTGGGAATATTATAGTCCTATGAAAAAGGTAAGTTTGGGGCATATAATATATTGGCGCTTATGAGGTTAACTTTGGGTTGAATTGTAATTCAGAATAATAAATTCGGATATTCATGGGTTGTAGTATGGTTTAGTCATGAAGTTGGAAGAAAGCTTCCACATTGGAGTTTGATTGTGGGTCATGATTATAGCCATCCAAATAAAAGGTAGCTTCCACATGTTATGTTTGCCCAAATTTAAAATTTTTTTGAGGACAAACTTTGTAAGTGAATTTTTATGTGCAACAAGACAGAAGACTGAAGGTAGCTCTGGCATTAGTATCTAAATGTTTTATGCTTTGGAAGGTGGCTATTATAATTAGAATACAGGCTTATGAAAGCCCCTCTATTCTTATTATCTGAAACATATAGAACTGTTATTGTGCCATTACAGGTGAAGCTCGTATGATCTGCAGGTTCCTATTCTCTTGATCCCTAGTTTTGTCTCACTCTGCTATATAATGCAGCAATTTATGCATAAGATTTATGATATATTAAACATTTTTAATGTACAGGCCAATGGAATGTCCTGAAGTGGAGGGTATAAAATTGTTATGCACCAATCGAAATGCAAGCTTCGAACTTGGGAGTTTTAGATCTCTTCCCCTGGATTTGATTTCGTCGGGAAAGGTGCATATTTTTTTTCTTAGTTGTGCATTATACATGATTCTTTGTTAGGTTTGGTAATCCATCGTATAATACTATTTTTACTTTTCACATAAATGGTAGAGCATTTTTTATTGAATTGCATGCATTGGACCATTGTTGGATTGTTGTATTTATTGTAATTGGTATTATTTTCAATGGAAATAGTGTCAAGCTCTGGATGAGGATACATGGAAGAGATAGGCTGAGAGGAAAAAAATAAAGACTCTTGCATTTATTGATGTATTGCGTACAGATCAGGTCCTTAAATTTGATGTATATAAGGTCAGTTTGTCTGGTTCTAAATAATAGAAATAAGATACTATTTTATGTTCTATACTTCTATACAATTGTTTGTCAAATCTCTAAACCATTTATTTTTCTTCCATTTGTATCTAAACCATTGTAACTTGGTATTTTTTCGGCTGTCATAGTTCATATAAATCATATTTGGTTATAATTTGTTGGACAGCTTCCAACACCTAAATATTCACAAAGGCTATGCAGTGGATAAAAGATCCGTTCAGTATCTCACAATTATATTATTGCATGAAAATATATCTTAGCTTTTCAAGCATTACTTATATCAGTGGTACTTGTGTCTTGTATGTGTTAGCTCCCTGTAATTTCAGCAGATTGGTAAGACCAAAAATGCAGAGAGAACACTTGAACCGCTTTGGGATTCTAGGATCTAGCCCTCCTGAATCCGGAGAGGGATCTCTCCAATAAAGTGTAAAGATGAATTTATCTTTAAAGGTTTTGGGTGATGATATTAGGCTAGTTATGAAGACCGTGGGTTTTTGTTTGTTTTGGATGGTTGAGCATGATTATTACTTGAGTGGAAAGTCCTAAATGAAAGAGTTTTAAAAGTGTGAAGTTGCAAGCAATCAGAACAAGCTTTGGCTAATTAGATAGATATAACGCTGGTTTTTAGTCCATTGGGCTATGGATTCATAAGAGGGTTTAATTGAGCAACAACTTCAAGAGTGATCCAAGGGTCAAGTCATCTATATGACAATATCATTAAGATTTAAAATATGGAATGGAAACAATAAAGTGTTGGAGGGGTGGAAGCAGAAAATAATTTCAACTAGGATTTATAGTCTGTCCAAACAAGAAAGGCCTCTTAAGTAACTGTTTAAAACCAACAAAGAACAGGGCTCACCATAAATTTCTTGGGCAAGTTCGTATTAAAGCAAATCAATAGACAAACAATCCGGTAATCCGCATAATTACCTTCAGAAAGTATGAAAACACATAATAGAAACAAAATGCAACTTAAGATCAGATAAGATACTTTTAAATCTAGTCTTCTTTCAGCATACACTTAGGGAAACTTTCAGAATTTACTTTTGGAGAAAGAAGCTAGAAAACAGGGCACACCATCACTTTTATAGTCCAACTTTACTAAGCAAATAATGAAAATAACTTTCAAGAAAGATGTTTAAAGCAAACAGTAGGACGAGGGAACGCCAGATTTCCTAACTGCCTGAACTGAATTGAATCATTCTTAAATAAACAATTTAGAGGAAAACATTGAGATAAAGCTTATCAGTCAGAAAAAGGCACTGTAAACAGTAAATGCTAACTCTATGCTTGTTGTTCTTTATCAGAGAATAAATGGACAATATGGCATACACAAAAGGAAAACAATTACACAGAAAGGAGCACTTCACCAGTGATATAGACCAGGATCCCAAGAAACATCTTGTTATTGATGTCAAACCAGTTACAGTCTTCAGGTCCAATGTTTCAGTTCAGCAATCATCTTCACTTCTCAGCCTAACTATTTGATCAAAAACAGAGCTTCAAGAGCCTTTGAACACTATTTACACAGAAAATTCGAGCACAAGTATATTTCAAAGTTTTGCAACCAACATTGTCTCATCTTCTACAGAAGTATTTATAGAAGAAATGAGGAGGTGAGATGGGATAAAAGATCTCCCAAGTTCAATTAATACATATTTAATACTTCTCGGCCTTTGAGGGGCTCGATGGAGAAGTTTACAGATATTTTGTCTCTATTAATTGTTTCACATTTAAGAATTAAGCTCGGTGGAAGCTTTTGTTGACTTTAAGGCTCTGTGTCATGTTGTAATAACTTTGCTGATATTTTTTGCATTAAGTTCCTTTGGCTGAATTAACTATTCAATTGCATTGAGGAAAATATCTTCTTTTCTGATCATATCTCGGCCTTTGTTGAATGCTTTGAGGCTACAGGTGGAAATATAGTAGCTGAGAAGAATCAATTAGCCTCTTATGTGGCAGTGGAGGCATCCTTTGTCTGATAGATATTATTTATTTTCCTTTAACTTTATTTAATTTAGTAGATTAGGCTTTTGATAGTCGATCTTAGCCGTAATCCATTAAACTGTGGAATCAATCTTTAATCTTCAATTCTTTTGTGGTTAGGTATTCAACACTGATACTCTTTGATTATTTATGCATCGCTATGTCTTGTTGATGTGCAGGTGTTACATGGGCTTTATAGAGCTGCCAGCGTTCATGAGGCACTGACAAACGTGGTGTTGCAACC
Organism: Pinus albicaulis; assembly: GCA_034641835.2. Lineage (NCBI taxonomy): Eukaryota > Viridiplantae > Streptophyta > Pinopsida > Pinales > Pinaceae > Pinus > Pinus albicaulis. Next base: position 67,660 of record JAXQQM020068358.1, on the reverse strand, counting down.
CTCTCTATGGATACTCTTTAATAAACAAAAGCCTAGAGGATCATCATCCTCAGCTTTTATTCTTCTTTAAAATTGTATGAAAAACATTTAGAACCTGCAAAATACATAAAATAATTAAGAAATTCTGCGTATTAGGTTAAAATTCTTAGGAGGCTACGGTTAGGAGCATGGTCATTAGATGAATGCATCCAACAGTGGAGATTTGTCGCAGAGGTGAAAAAGAGGCAATTTGGAAGAAGCGGTGATGAAAATTAAGTCAGATCCGTTGATCTTGCGAAGATCGACGGTTAGGAGAAACTGGGTCAATACAATAGAGAAGGGCCGCTTTTCGTAAAAATATAAGAAATAAAAAGGAAATATGAGAAAATCCCTTGGGCGGAGGAAATATTCATTGAGGAAAATTGGGGTTTCGCGAGTGATTGTGGGCTGTCGGAACACATCGGCCCATGAGATCAATGGTTGTGATTGCTCGTTGAAGGCCCTTTGGAAAAGGCGGAGGGCGATAGTGCAATGGGAGATTAGATCTGAACCGTTGATCTGCAGAGATCAATGGCGGGGAGCGCACGCAATAAAACATAATACAAAATGAGGAAAGCGGTTTTGGGAGGGAAAACCGACAGTATTGCACGGAAAAATGGGAGAAAGGTGGTTTCACATTTTCGAACGCGATATGCATTAGGAGGTGACACGTGGAATTTGAATACCGCCCATATCGCGTAGCCCTCTGAGAATTAACGTTCGTGCTTGAATCCGCACGAAAATGCGCACTGGCCATTGGATCTGAGGTCTTAGATCGGATAGTGGGGAGTGAGCACGATGTCAGCAAGATGCGCGGGTAGATAGCATGGTAGGGTGGTTTTATTATGGGCCGTCGGATCAAATATTGGACGACTGAGATCAAACCTAGAGGAAGGGAGGACCCACAGGGGTCAGGCCTGTCGGAATTAATTTGGGCCATTAGATGTAAAGGATCAATGGTCAGGATTTGATCTGGGGTATAAAGAAATAAAACATGAGGTGGAGGAAGGGTGAATATGGGTCGTTGATCTATAGAGATCAACGGCTGGGATCTGCTTAAAACTTTATACAGCGGGGTTAATGAAAATAACAAAGGGAGGTGAGAGAAGATCTGGATCGTTGAATGAGATGCGATGGATGACCCAAATGCAATTATAGGTTTGCGATTGGCGGGAGGAAAAAATAAATGGTGCCAATGCGATTGAGCGATGGCCATCGATCTGAGGATCAAATCGACTGTGGGAAATCAATCGGAGGATTTCCAATTAGGGGGGGGGGTAAAATAATAAACTGCGCTAATGGAAATCTCCAATGCGATATAGCACTGTCCATTGATTGGCCTAGGATCAACGGTGGAGATTGCTTCAAATAGTGAACCAGCATAAACCCTTTATAAGATATAAAAACCAAAAATTTAATGAAAAACAAAGGTTTTTGGTTTTAGGGTAGGCTATATATAAAAGGCGTGGCACCCGATTACGGGGCCTGTGGATATATGAAGAAGTGAAAGGGACCAGGGTTAAAAAATATAAAGGTCCAATTGGAAATGGGACAAGGAGGGGCTTTTCAATCTACCCATTTGAAATTCTTCGATGCGAGATAGCGCGGATCGTTGATCGGTAAAAGATCAACGATCTTTATCATTTAATAACATTGCACCGGCAGGTTTAATGTAAAACATCTAGGAAAAAGAGGTTTTGAGAATATACAAAGGAAAAAGGCATCAGAGATGGGTTTATTCACAAATTTTAGGACCAGATTGCGGGTTCTAAGGTTATATGAAGCGGTAATGGGATCGGGCTTATAAACAATGGAGCCAATTGGCATCGGAGGTTTATGAAACAAAAAGTGTTGCGCTCACTGAAAATGCTCTGATGCGATAAGCGCTTAATGGGTCTAGCACCTGGTTCTAGGGTGTGGGCACATGTGAAGAAGTGGTTTAGGACTTGGCCCAAGGGGCTTAAGCCTATAGTCAAAACAATTATTTTTTTATGAAATTTTCAAGGTTTTTTGATGGATTTGGGGGTTTCGGTAAGGTTTAAAAGTGAGTTTTAAACCATATAAAATGGATCTTATGAAGGGGAAATGGGAAAAAATGGAAAATAGAGGAATTCCATGGGGAAAAAGGGGTAAAAATGAAGGTTAATTTGAAGTGAAAGGAAGGGGAAAATTGGGAGAAAGGGATTTTTGCAGCAGTTTTTTCTTCATGAAAACAATAGAATTTATGAGCTTAAAAGAGAAACAGTAGTGACGATTAAACAAAGGGCATGATGTCTTCATGAGTCTTCAAGAGATAACATTTTTTGCAGTAAAAATTGTTCCTTGAAGGCTCAAAAATGTTTTAGCCACCTTCTGATATAACAAATTTTATAGGTGGCTAACAGTGGCTCCACTTGGGGATGGTGCCTTCTTGAATTTCAGACGTGCATTCTCTGGGATGCTGATCAGTGCCTTATCCATTGGGCTGCAACTTTCTTACTTGGATGATCTTCTTTGTTCTGAAAAATGATAGCAAACATGAAAAACAATGGATCTTCATCAACATAAGCTTTCTACCTACCCAATCCTACTGATCTAACATTTTTTCTTCTTTAGAGTGCACTTGGATTGGAAAACTCTTTTACAACATTTTATTCTTTTGATAGAAAAAAACTAATCTAAGTCTACTTCTTATTTTTCCATGAACTCAGATTAAATAGTTGAGTTCATATATTTCTCTCCCTAATCTACTAATCTATTAGGATTAAACAGTCTAACAGATCTTTATTCTCTAATTTCTAAAACATAAATTCAAAAGCATGCAGGTCAGGATTGAATAGTCTAACTTGCAGCTGATCTATGGCATAGAAAACAAGCTACACATAGATGTTATTTTGCAGAAAATTAAATCAAAATGGAAGGCTTAATATCTGAAAGTTCAAAGCACTTCCTTCATCTTTTTTCAACTCTGTTTTTGCTTTTGTTTGAGCTGTTTTTTCCTTGTTATCTGGTTCATATTTTGAGCTGATTAGAACTAGTTTTACCTTTTTTTTGACTCAGAAATTAAAACATATTGGAATCATTCTTATTTTGAAAACTTAGGTTCATATTTTGAGCTTGTTTAAACCTTTAATTTCTAGCCTAATCTACCTACTGATAAGCCAAGATTAAGCTATTTGGAAAATCAAATTCACTATCCTATCAGCAGTCAATTTAAAACTAATTAGTCATGATTAGGCTGTATGACTAATTAGAAGTGTGTTTTTTAGGAGTGGAATTTAAGCTTGCACACTTTCAGATTTGTTTCTCTCTTTTTTGGTATGGGGCTGTACCTTTATTGTTTTTACAATCTAACCTCTTTTCTTTCTTCTATTGTTTTTGTATTTTTGTTTTTTCTAACTTTGAATGAAATGGTAGATGAAATATTTATAATGAGAAAAAAGATAAAAAGGCTTCAGAACATGATGGATCAAGAGAATTAATGTTTGAGCATCCTGCCATTGACAGGACCCCCAAATAGTTCAGCTCCATTCAACTCCTGTAAGAAAAAGGAATTATTACCAGCAACAGAATGAATGAAGGGCCAAGCCATAAGTTGTCAAATTTCCCATGCTTTCCCTTGTCTTCTCTCCTTGAGTCCCACATTAAAACTTGGTCCCCAACATTGAAATTGCTGGCCTTTTTCTTCTGTCAAAAAGCTTTTTGATGCTGTCCTGCTTTTGCAATGCTTTGTTATAAACCTCCTCTCTGGTTTGCTAAAGGTGAATAGTCTAATTAATCCTTCTGATCATGTCATTATCTTTAGACTGAAACTCTTGAATCAACTTCATAACTGGTACACCAAGGCTAGTAGGAAACATTGCATCTGTAACATACACAAGCTGGTAGGGTGACATCCCAATAGATTTCTTCAATGTCAATCTGTTAGCCCAAAGTGCATGCACAAGCTTTGTGTGCCAAGACTTTCTGTTGTCCTCCAACAACTTCTTGATTATGTTCACCAAACTCTTGTTTGAGGATTCTGCTAGCCCATTACCTTGAGAGTAATAAGCAATGGAATGATGCAATGTTATTTGATATTTGTGACAGAATTCGACCATATTCTTAGATCCAAATGCTGCTGCATTATCAGTGATGATTTTTCTAGGACAGCCAAATCTAGAGAGGATATTAGTCTCCATGAATTTTATGATGAAAGAATCATTGACTTGCCTAGAGGGGATGGCTTCTATCCATTTAGTGAAGTATTTTGTGGCAGTGAGAATCCATCTACACTGGGCAGAGGATGGTGGATGGATTTCTCCTATGAATTCAAGTCCCCACTGTTGAAAAGGGTCTTCAATAGTGATTGGATGCAGAGGTAAGGGTAGCAGCTTCCTTTTGCCTTTAAAAAGTTGGAATTTATAACAAGAAATTATCATCTTGTGTACATCAAGAAAGAGAGTAGGCCCATAGTAACTAGGCCTTAGGATTTTGTTGGCTGTTGTCTTCCAGTAGAGGTGGCATCCACATTCTCCCTCATGGAACTCATGCTTAACCTTCTCTGCATCATACTCAGGCAAACATTTAAGTAGTATACCACTTGCATTTTTCCAATAAAGAAATTTATCTATAATGCAATAGTTTACAGCTTTTAACTTCAAAAACCTTGCCTTTTTTTTTGTCAAACCAGGAGGTGTGTTCAAATTAATCAAAACATAAAGAATATCAGCATACCAAGAGGAATTCATAAAATGGTCTTCAACAATGGGAGTGGAGATTTCCTCTTGTTCATATAAAGCATTAATCATATTAATATCAAGAACTTCAAAATTGGATTCAGCCATTAATCTAGCTAGACCCTGGCCCTTGATGAGTTTAGTGGGCTTGATCTCTAAATCGTATTCAAGTATAACAACTAACCACTTACCTCTCTTTCCATCTGGGTGTTGTGTTAGAATGTCTTTCACAACTGAATTTGGGACAAAGGAAATGATGTGGGAGTGCAATATGTATACTATGAAGTCTTTTAAAGCCTTAACCAAAGCAAAAGCTTGCTTTTCCATAATGTTGTACTCCAGAGGGGAATCTCTCAAATCCTTGCTAAAGAATTCAATAGGCTACTCTTTTCCCTGTGGTTTTTTCTATAAAAGGACAACAACTATTGTATGTTCTGATGCAAATGAAAAAATATAAAAATATTTTGAAAAATCAGGACTTATAAGGACTGGTGTTTTGGTTAACGCTTGTTTCACCAGCTCAAAGGAATTCTTTGCTTCCAAGGTCCATTTAACCCCTTACTCCTTCAGCATGTTTGTAATGTTCTTAAGGAGCTCATCCAAGTTGGGTATGAACCTTCTCAAGAAATTAATCTTTCCAATGAAAGATTGTAGTTCCTTTATGTTTCGAGGATGAGATATTTGCAATATGGCCTCAATCCTCTTTGGGTCAATCTTAATACCCTCTTCTGAAATAAGGTGCCTAAGAATTTTACCTTCTTGGAGACCGAATAGTGTTTTCTTTGGGTTTAAAGATATCCAAAACTTTCCGCATCTCTCGAAGACTATTCTCAAATGTTCTATGTGCTCTTCATCTGTCTTTGAAAAAACAGTAACATCATCCAGGTAAATAATGATGAAGTAGCCCAATTCTTCCGAGAATGCTATGTCCATGGCTCTTTGGAATGTTGCACTAGCATTCATTAGACCAAAGGTCATTTTCACATACATGAAAGTGCCCCAAGGTGTAGTAAAAGCTATCTTTAATTGATCATCAGGATGAACTAAAATCTGATTGTATCCTGAGTAGCCATCAAGCAAAGAAATTCTTTTAGACCCAACCACCCTTTGTAAAATATGATCCATCTTAGGTAAAGGGTATTTGTCTTTCAATGAAGCTTTTTTTAAGTCTCTAAAGTCTATACAAAGCCTGATCTCTCCTATTTTCTTCCTAACTGACACCAGATTAGACACCCACTCAGAATATCTAATAGGGACAATAATACCAGCTTCATACATTTTCTTGATTTCCTTCTCAACCAAAGGTAGCTGAACAAGATTTATTCTGCATAGTTTTTGTTTGAATGGCTTTTGGTTTTCCTTTAGAGGAATTTTGTGCTGGATTATTTCATTGTCATAGGATTTCAGATCCTCATAACTCCACGCGAAAACATTATAAAATTCTTTAAACAGTTCTATGTATTTGAGTTTAATGTGAGTTGGTAAAGTCTTAGACAGTTTAATCATCATTGGTTTTAGTTCACTGCCTATATTGCACTCTTCCACTTCAGTCTCTACATGCTCTAGTTTTGGCTTCCTGGCCACATCGTTAAAATCAAACAACTCTTCTAAAGGGGCCAAACCCTTGGGAAAAATCTGATCTTTAGAATGTAGGGTTTCTAACTCCTCTGTTTCTAACTCTGCAACCATTTCTGTTGAGTTTTCAAGTTTTCTAGATAGTGGATTAATATTAGCCAACTCAAGATACTTTTCTTCTTCATCAAAAAAATTTTCTTCACTAGGGCAGTCTATTTCATAATATGAATCTGAACTATGTAGTTCAAATTCATTTCTAAATTGCATGAAGTATTTTATTTGTTTGTCTCCGTCGAGCACTTTCCAATACTTTTCATTATCAGGAACAACTGGTCTGAATTTAATCTGAGTTGTGCATTCTTTAGTTTCAAATGGCGTTAAGCATGTTCTAGCAGCAAAAGCTAAGCTGTGGGCCATAATATTTCTTTTTCTTGGGACAAAAATTAACTGGGACTCCTCAAAATTTTTCAATAGGTCCACGACATCATTGCGATAGGCCCTAAGTCTGGGGTGATTAGAGTTATATTCCCCATTGAATTTCCTAATGATTAATTCCGAATCCCCATGCACTTTAATTCTTTTGGCTCCTAAATTTTTCAACAAATGTAAGCCTTAAAGAAGGGATTCATACTCCGCTATGTTATTCGAACACTGAAAGTTTAATCTATAGGAAAGACTTTCTGTGTGGTTGTTCTCAGTGTTGCAAATCCAGACACCTACACCAGCATTGCTCCTAGTGCACGATCCGTCAAAGTTCATACTCCACAGAGGACTAGTTTTAGGTTCATCTTGGTTACTATCCTCTTCAACTATTGTGCCTTCGGATTGTTGTGGAATATCAGCACTTAGTTGAATTTGTTTTAACTCAGGTTTTTCATTGCGTTGAGGGTTAATTTATTGACTATCGAGGTTAAAAAGCGAAGGACACATGAATTGTAGCTCAAGACCTGTGTTTGGTTTGCTAAAGTTTTCAAATGTAGCAAACTATTTAGACACTTATATGGTGTCTACCTCCTCCTCTCTATCGACCATTAATTCGGTTAAAGTGACTTGTTCACTAAATGATTCATTGTTAAACAAGATAAAAGATTCAAGGCCTGTATTTACAGAATACAGAGGAGATTTTTGTGGTCTGTCTTGGCTAGTAACCATGTACTACATATGTGATTCCCTGTAAAGTCTTCTTGTCTGATTGAAAACAAGGATGGTCGCATATGTCATGTCCATCTGCACAGTCCCTTGTAACTTAGCTCCCCATGACCTAGATAATAGCATACCATACTTTGGGGTCACATCAGTGACAACAATATCCATGACTAAACATTTGGCTGGAATCTGTGCTAAGTTAACGCAGAGGTCTTTAATTAAACCTAAACATTTTACTCTGCTTGAGTCAAAGGAGTACAAGTCTTTGTAAGCTCGGGTGATTTCAAGGCCTAGGCTCTCCATTACAGCTTTGGGCATTAAATTGTGAGAGGCCCCGGAATCATGCATAGCGTTGTGAAAAATCTTGTCATGAAAGTTTAAACTTACATAAAAAGGAGGAACAGGTCCCTTTTGATACCTACCTTCAATCTTGGGACCAAAAATAAGCTCTGGTTGGTCATCGCTAAGATTGACAGTGTCATTATTCTATTCTATGTTAAAAGGCTTCAAAATTTGAGACCTATATACATTTTAGGCAGCTAACTCAGTAAGGGGAACATAGATTGTTTATTCTGGAAATTTCCTGCTCCAAGCTAAAAGGCATCTGATTCTTTGAAGTGCTTGTCTCAGCCTTATTAACTGCCACTCTATCAGCAAAATCTGTTTTCTAATTTTTTCTATTTAAATTTTTTAAAATTGTTTTAACAAGAGTATTAGCTGAGGTGCTAACACTACTAAGGTCTGCACTCTGTTTTGCATTGTTTTGAGTGCCTTTCTCTTTACCTTTATCAGAATTTCCAGCCATTGTTTTGTCCTTATGTTTGACAAATTTGGGTTTGTTAACAGTGATGTTTTGTGAAGATTTGTTAGAGGTTTTAGTTTTGGGAGTATCTTGACTGCTTTTACTTCTAAGGTCATATTCTTTTTGAGACTCTATGATAACATTTTCCATGTCTTGATAATCACTTTCATCGCCATCTCTTTTGTCATCATAAGGTGTGTATAGACCTTGTTTTCTATCATAATGAACCTCAAAGTCATCATTATCTACTCCCAACATGTTGATATAATCTTCCTCTATTTTTTCATATGTTTCTTCAACCTCGCTCACAGAGTTTTGATGAAATGGAGGAGTGATCTGTTGATCATCTTCCCTTGGTCTGTTTTGAGGCTGGATTCTTCTGAAATTCTGATTCTGGTTCTAATTTCTGTTTTGAGGAGGTGTTTGGTTTTGATTTCCTTGAGCTCTCTCAAGAATGCTCATTTTCTTCATCATCTCCTCCATCATGCTCTCCATATTTGAGCTAGAAGTGGAAGGTGTAGATTCCTTCTTAAAGGACACTTTCTTCTCATTCCTCATTCTTGTTTTTTTCTCCATCAAGTTAACTTCCACAGTAAGAGCCCCTTTTTTCATATCTTCAAGGGTTAAAGGATCCCTCTCTCTCAGCTGATAAGCCATTTCAGGGTCAAACCCTTTAGGAAACTTGTTTAATGCTGAGCCTTGTGGAGGTTTTAAGTCTGGGGGGAGTGCATTATACACACTGTTAAATCTAGTGCATTAAGCTTATACACTTTCCCCGCTGTTTCTGTGGAGGTTATTATAATCAGAAAGGATTTGGAGATGATTCTTCTTCACTTCCCATTTGTTTAAGAATTGATGATGGAAGGCTTGGAGATCATTTATACTGTGAGGGGTTAAGCCTTTGAACCATTTTCTTACTTCTCCCCCTAAACTATGAGAAAATAATCTAAGCTTGACAGATTCATCATCAATTTCATTTCTATCAAAGTAATCATTCATATTATCCACATGTTGTGATGCAGTGGTAGCATTATTAGCATCATGTAATGGTATTTTGGACTGATAGTCCTGTGGAAGATTGACTAAGGGTACAGGAAGGACAAAGGGAGCATACCATGCTACCATGGTAGGAGGTGGAGGTGGATTTACAAGAAGCAGATTAAGAAAAGGGAAAGTGGGCTGAAGTGGAGTGGTTTGGATAGTGGATGTAGGATGAACAGATGTGGATGGACTAGGTATAGATTGTTGAGCTGATCTTGGATGAGAGACACCTAAATTGTGAAGGAAATGTAAATCAGGTGGTGTTGTTTCTCTATTACCAGGATGTTCACTTGTTTCAGAAGATGAAAGTGAAGACTCTGAATCTAGCTGATCTAAATCATCAAGCAACCTAGTTCTAAATGGATTTCTTAAGTCAACTTGTGATTGTTGTAGAGCTGCAAGGTTTTGAGGAACTGAATTAGCTCTCAAGGGTGATCTAAAAACAGTTGAAGATTTAATATTAGGAGACTTCCTAAGGATACTTTCAGGGTTATCAACTATCTCAAGTGGGTCTGGGTCAGGATAGGCTCTAGTATGAATCTTTCTAGGAGCCACTATGCTGTGTTTTTACACCCAAGTAAACAAGAAAATTTTAACCAGACATGACAATATTTAAGAGGTTAACTGATCTGTTTTACACAAATTTTAATCCTACAGTCCTCTAACTAAGTTTGAATGATGTTACAATGATTATGGGTATTCCCAGTGGAGTCTTAAGGTCTATTTAGGATTGTGGAGTCGCCAAGTGGAAGTTTTTATCTCTTTTGGAGGTAAAAGGTTTTATGGTCCACCACCATGTTTATTAAATACGAATTTGAAATATTTTTGGGTTTTATGAGTTATTTCAGTCCTATGGGTTCTAAGAGTGTCCTAAATCTGTTTCAAAACTTAGCTACAGTTATGAGACAAAAACAATCTACTCTTATGGCTAAGCTAGTTGATCCTTCAAGGTTTGATAAGGGCTTACGATAATCCTAAGGTTTCCTTAGTTTGTCACTAATTAAAACAAGTTTTATCATGATTACCAATTGCTTAGTAGTGCTTGAAGAAGGCTACTTGTACTCAAGGGGTTTTTGGAATGAATATTTACTCAGTCCACATTGGAGTCACTAGAAATGTTAGCTCCCTGTAATTTCAACAGACTGGTAAGACCAAAAATGCAGAGAGAACATTTGAACCACTTTGGGATTCTAGGATCTAGCCCTCCTGAATCCAGAGAGGGATCTCTCCAATAAAGTGTAAAGATGGATTTATCTTTAAGGGTTTTGGGTGATGATATTAGGCTAGTTATGAAGACCGTGGGTTTTTGTTTGCTTTGGCTGGTTGAGCATGATTATTACTTGAGTGGAAAGTCCTAAATGAAAGAGTTTCAAGGGTGTGAAGTTGCAAGCAATCAGAACAAGCTTTGGCTGATTAGATAGATATAACGTTGGTTTTTAGTCCATTGGGCTATGGAGTCATAAGAGGGTTTAATTGAGAAACAACTTCAAGAGTGATCCAAGGGGCAAGTCATCTATATCACAAGATCATTGAGATTTAAAAGATGGAATGGAAACAATAAAGTGTTGGAGGGGTGGAAACAGATAATAATTTCAACTAGGATTTATAGTCTATCCAAACAAGAAAAGCCTCTTAAGTAACTGTTTAAAACCAACCAAGAACAGGGCTCACCATAAATTTCTTGGGCAAGTTCGTATTAAAGAAACTCAATAGACAAACAATCTCGTAATCTACATAATTACCTTTAGAAAGTATGAAAACACATAAGAGAAACAAAATGCAACTTAAGATCAGATAAGATACTTTTAAATCTAGTCTTCTTTCAGCATACACTTAGGGAAACTTTCAGAATTTACCTTTGGAGAAAGAAGCTAGAAAACAGGGCACACCATCACTTTTATAGTCCAACTTTACTAAGCAAATAATGAAAATAAATTTCAAGAAAGATGTTTAAAGAAAATAGTAGGACGAGGGAATGCCAGCATTCCTAACTTCCTGAACTGAATTGAATCATTCTTAAATAAACAATTTAGAGGAAAACATTGAGATAAAGCTTATCAGTTAGAGAAGGGTACTGTAAACAGTAAATCCTAACTCTATGCTTGTTGTTAATTATCAGAGAATAAATGGACAATATGGCATACACAAAAGGAAAAAAATTACACAGAAAGGAACACTTCACTAGTGATATAGACCAGGATCCCAAGAAACAACTTGTTATTGATGTCAAACCAGTTACAGTCTTCAGGTCCAATGTTTCAGTTCAAAAATCATCTTCACTTCTCAGCCTAACTATTTGATCACAAACACATCTTCAAGAGCCTTTGAACACTATTTACACATAGAAAATTCGAGCAAAAGTATATTTCAAAGTTCTGCAACCAACATTGTCTCATCCTCTACAGAAGTATTTATAGAAGAAATGAGGAGGTGGGATGGGATAAAATATCTCCCAGGTTCAATTAATACATATTTAATACTTCTCAGCCTTTGAGGGACTCGATGGAGAAGTTTACAGATATTTCATCTCTATTAATTGTTTCACATTTAAGAATTAAGCTCGGTGGAAGCTTTTGTTGACTTTAAGGCTCTGTGTCATGTTGTAATAACTTTGCTGATATTTTTTGCATTAAGTTCCTTTGGCTGAATTAACTATTCGGCTGCGTTGAGGAAAATATCTTCTTTTCTGATCATAACTCGGCCTCTGTTGAATGCTTTGAGGCTACAGGTGGCAATCTAGTAGCTGAGAGGAATCAATTAGCCTCTTATGTGGCCGTGGAGGCATCCTCTGTCTGATATATATTATTGATTTTCCTTTAACTATATTTAATTTAGTGGATTAGGATTTTGATAGTCGATCTTAGCCGTAATCCATTAAACTGTGGAATTAATCTTTAATCTTCAATTCTGCAGTGGTTAGGTCTTCAACACTGATACTCTTTGATTATTTATGCATCGCTGTGTCTTGTTGATGTGCAGGTGCAACGTGGGCTTTATAGAGCTGCCAGCATTCATGAGACATCAGCAAACGTGGTGTTGCAACCCTCTGTATGGATACTCTTTAATAAAAAAAAGCCTGGAGGATCGTCATCCTCGACTTTTATTCTTCTTTAAAATCATATGAAAAACCTTTAGAACCTACAAAATACATAAAATAATTAATAAATCCTGCGTATTGGGTTAAACTGCATAGGAGGCTGCGGTTAGGAGCATGGCCGTTGGATGAATGCAACCAACAGTTGAGATTTGTCACAGAGGTGAGAAGGAGGCAGTTTGGAAGAAGCGGTGGTGAAAATTAAGTCAGATCTGTCAATCTTGCGAAGATCGATGGTCAGGAGCGACTGGGTCAATACAATGGAGAAGGGCCGCTTTTCGTAAAGATAGAAGAAATACAAAGGAAATATGAGAAAATCCCTAAGGCGGAGGAAATATTCATTGAGGAAAATTGGGGTTTCGCGGGTGATTATGGGCCATCGGATGAGATCAGCCCACGAGATCAACGGCTATGATTTCTCGTTGAAGGCCCTTTGTAAAAGGCGGAGGGAGATAGTGCAATGGGAGATTAGATCTGAACCGTTGATCTGCAGAGATCAATGGTGGGGAGTGCATGCGATAAAACATAATACAAAATGAGGAAAGCGGTTTTGGGAGGGAAAACCGGCAGTATTGCGTGGCAAAATGGGAGAAAGGTGGTTTCAAATTTTCAAACGCAATATGCGTTAGCAGGTGACAAGTAGAATTTGAATACTGCCCATATCGTGTAGCCCTATGAGAATTAATGTTCGTGCTTGAATCCGCGTGAAAATGCACACTGGCTGTTGGATCTGAGGTCTTAGATTGGATGGTGGGGAGTGAGTGCGATGTCGGCAAGATGCGCAGGAAGATAGCATGGTATGGTGGTTTTATTATGGGCCGTTGGATCAAATATTGGACGACTGAGATCAAACCTGGAGGAAGGGAGGACCCACAGGGGTCGAGCCTGTTGGAATTAATCTGGGATGTTAGATGTAAAGGATCAACGGTCAGGATTTTATCTGGGGTATAAAGAAATAAAACATGAGGCGAAGGAAGGGTGAATATGGGCCGTTGATCTACAGAGATCAACGACTGGGATCTTCTTAAAACTTTATATAGTGGGGTTAATGAAAATAAAAAAGAGAGGCAAGAGAAGATCTGGACCATCGGATGAGATGCGATGGAAGACCTAGATGCAATCAGAGGTTTGCGATCGGCGGGGGGGAAAAAATGAATGGTGCCGATGCGATTGAGCAATGGCCGTCGATCTGAGGATCAGATCGACAGTGGGAAATGAATCAGAGGATCGCTAATCGGGGGGAGGAATAAAATAATAAACTATGCCAATGGAAATATTTGATGCGATATATCGCTAGACATTGATTGGTCTGGGATCAATGGTGGAGATTGCTTCAAATAGTGAACTAGCGGAAACCCTTTATAAGATATAAAAACCAAAAATTTATTGAAAAAAAAAGGCTTTTGGTTTCAGGGCGGGTTATATATAAAAGGCTTTGCGCCCGATTGCGGGGCCTGTGGATATATGAATAATTGAAAGGGACCAGGGTTAAAACATATAAAGGGCCAATCGGAATCAGGATAAGGAGATGCGATTTTCAATCTACCCATTTGAAATTCTCCAATGCGAGATAGCGCGGATTGTCGATTGGTAAAAGATCAACGGTATTTATCATTTAATGACATTGCAGTAGTAGGTTTAATGTAAAACATAGGAAAAGGGGTTTTGAGAATATACAAAGGAAAAATGCATCGAAGATGGGTTTATTCACAAATTTTAGGACCCGATTGCGGGTTCTGAGGTTATATGAAGCGGTAATGGGATTGGGCTTATAAACAATGGAGCCAATTGGCATTGGAGGTTTATGAAACAATAAGTGTTGCGCTCACGGCAGATGATCTGATGTGATAAGTGCTTAATGGGTCTAGTGCCTAGTTCTAGGGCATGGGCACATGTGGGGAAGTGGTTTAGGACTTAACCCAAAGGGGCTTAAGCTTATAGTCAAAAAAATTATTTTTCTATGAAATTTTCAAGGTTTTTTGATGGATTTGGGGGTTTTGGTAAGGTTTAAAAGTGAGTTTTAAACCTTATAAAATGGATATTATGAAGGGGAAATGGGAAAAAATGGAAAATAGAGGAATTCCATGGGGAAAAAGGGGTAAAAATGAAGGTTAATTTGAAGTGAAAGGAAAGGAAAAATGGGGAGAAAGGGATTTTTGCAGCAGTATTTTCTTCATGAAAACAACAGAATTTCTGAGATTAAAAGAGAAATAGTAGTGAAGATTAAACAAATGGCATGATGTCTTCATGAGTCTTCAAGAGATAACATTTTTTTCAATAAAACTTGTTCCTTGAAGGCTCCAAAAATGTTTTAGCCACCTTCTGATATAACAAATTTTATAGGTGGCTAACAGTATGATTCAGGGATTTCCCAAAGGAGAAACCGTGCAATCAGGATATGTCTTGCCAAAGGAGATTATTGCAGTTATAAGGCCACAGGCTTTTAAAGCATATAATATGAGTAAGAGCTTAGATGACTTGGATCAGAAATTAGTTGTGAAGGATAACATGGAAATGAAGATGGATATTCGTGTTATCCCTCAAGATGACTCTGGTCAAGACCCTTCACCCGCTGGTGATGTTAAATTCAGCATGCAGACAAAGGCTTGTTCCCGTAATGGAATTCATGGTTTGTATAGTTTTCGTATGGAAGGATCAAAACTAAATGAAATGTTTGAGAAGGCTGGAAGATACAAGTTTATATTTTCTATGGTAAGCTTTGATATATTTTCTTGTTTCATTTTTACATTTGTGACTTTGAAAGTGATGTTGGAGCTTGAAATTACTTCAAAATTCATCTAGGAGAAAATAAACCCAAGTACAAAAGGATTATTCTGTGTCAGATTTTCAGAAGGATGAGCTACACTTTGTAATCCTCCTTTCATGATTTTGTCGTTCAACACACATGAGAAATTTTTTTATGTTTTTCTAACCAAGGATCTCTGATACAGGGGCATCCTTGGTTGCAAGCAATCAACATCACCCAAAAAAATATTTTATTTTCCCAATACAAGGCCCAGATCTCTGAGTGCAAAGGCTTTGATATTCTTATATGAGTTGAGTGAGACTGATAATCTTATAATTAACAAGAAAAGTTATTTGAAATAATATGTACCAAATGGATCAGTTTTTTCAAGAAGAAGATGAAAAATAAAACCACTCCCTCTATTCATTCACAATTCATTGATCATCATTACTTCCTTAATTCATTGCAGGCTAAGGTGGTCCTAGACGAGAATGATAAATACACTTGTGTTTATGATTCAGACATGGAAACTAGCTACAGAGTGGGTGCATTTATGTTTCTCCTTCTAAGCCAGATATGGATAATGGATATCATAAGATATATATGATGTGGAAATTTTCTCAAGCCAGGAGAAAATTTCTCTTGTGAATAAGATTATATGATGTGCATTGAGGTGTGCATGAAGCTCTTCTTCCACTATTCTAAGATCTCACTGTGCTTCTTCTTTCTAAATGTCCAGAAAATGATATCTATACTGACAGTCATCTTTTTTTCTAGGTTGACTTCATCATCGCAAGACTTATTTTATTCTTAGCGGAGCAGTAAGAAAAATCACATACAAAAAATACAGGGGATATTTATAAAAAGTCTGATATTTCTTCTGAAAGGCATTTACAAATTTCACCTTGATTCTAAGCAAGTTGTAGTATGAGAGCTTTGCTACAACCAAGGAATGTGTGTGGGCACCATGTGGTAGATAATATGCTAATTCGATGAGCAGCTATGATTAACAGGCTTTGGAGTAGAGAAGTATCATATTACTCTGTGTTGTACACATTTATGTCATCCTTAGCAGATATTTATGTCCTTATTATAAGTAAATATTCAAAAAATGCATCCTTCGCTTGTATCTTGTCAAAAAAATTTAGATTTCAATGCAGATAGATGTTTACAGTCTTGAACGTTCCATGCTGATTTTTTGACAATTTCTATTGAACTTATTGCATACTGTATAGTGTTACATGACCTGGAAACAAATAAACTGCAATATAAATCAAATATCAATTATTGTCTCATCTTTTTGGGTTTGAACTTTTTGAAAGAACTTGTGATGATATAAGCAGTAAAAGAAAAATAATTATAGAACACTCAGTGAAGAAGACGAGTCTACAGAACCAGTTCTATCAAGTCTATTTGTATCTAAGACATCCATCATGTATTCATAAGTTTAAATAGAACTAAAAGCTATATATGAAGACCATCATTCCTCTAATTGAATAATAAAAAGAATATGAAATACAGGTATGAATATCTCAATCTTAAAAAGAAGGGTATTGGTAATAGAAACAAGAAACTGTAGTAAAGGAGATACAACGACCCAATCAAATATTAACTCTAAAAAGCCATTATTATTAGAAAACACACATCATTGGTTACAATTTGTTGCAATTCAAAATCCATTTCTAACAGTGATACCTATTATCAACCATTTCTAGAAAGCTAAATAATGAGGTTCATGTTGTACTTCTATACATATAAAAAAAATCCATCAGAAACCAAGCTTCTACTCTAAACATCATCTTTAACTTTTCTCCATGATTTTACTCTGATCTCTCTGCATATCGCACCACTTTTTCATCATTGAGATTGATTTTGACCATGGCTTCTCCCAAATCACAACTAACCTCAGCCAGAACGTGAGAGCCATTATAGTGAGTTACAGCCTGTACAATTGCTCGAACCCTGCGAGCTGGATCACCACTTTTGAACACCCAATTGCCACAATGTCAGTTTCTTCCTTCCCAACAGTAAAATCACCCACTTTTCTTGGTGAAGGCGACTGGTTAAAAATCTTTGAAGCACATTTCTGAAAATCTTCTGTCACATTTAACTCTGTTTTCAATTTATTAAGCTGCTCAAACAATCTTAAAGCTTCCACTCTTTCTTTGCATAAAGATTTTCGTTGTTCAATCTCAGTTTCAAACTCAGTTTTCCTTGCTTCTAATGTGGCCTTGTGATCATCAATGAGATTTTGGATCTCCTCCTGCAATAACAACAAGATTATTATGGAATCCCATCCAAAATAAAAAAAATAAAACAGTATCTGAAATCACAAGATAATTACAATAAAGAGCATGATACTAAAGTAAGAATAAGGAACTAGAGCTGTTGGATCTTGGACAAAGTGCTTGCGTTGATTAAAAGTAAGAAAGGTAAAGTATTCTCCTATTAATCTTATTTCACATCGGAATACAATAAATGCATGATGCTACAATGCCTAAAATAAATGTTCCAATTTAATAAATCATCCACACATATCATTTTTAGAAGAAACTCACATTCTCCATACTGAAAAGTTTTTATTGTAAGGCATGCAGCTCTTCTTCTTTCTCCTTAATAACAATTTCTCCTTTAGCAACATCCTGCACAAGGGAGGAACAAGTCACCATTGACATAGTGAGTGTAAGTTCATAATTCTTACCATTGCTTAAAATAAATGGGTATATGACTCTTACCACCCTTGAAAAGAAATGTATTTTAGCTTCAATTTCAAGACTTGCATGTTTCATGTTTTCACTTCTCAATCAAACCTACCCTTTTATATGGTTATGAAGTTTGGGGAACATACCATATGGTAGTATAATGAAATAGGATAGAGATATCTCAAGTAAAAAATTTATCCAAACATCTTCATGCCAAGAAATAAACATATAACCTTATAATTATTGCAAAAATTAGCATAAACCCACTCATTACATCAATGACCTTTCATATCCATGATTATGATACACCGGATCAGATGGATGGGAAACTGACAAAACTATCTTCTTAGATATCCATATTTTATCCTCAACTTATTTGTGGAGCTAGAAAAAAACAAGGTCGATTCATGTTGGTCTACAAGAGCCTCTTCATTACTTCAACTCATTAACCTTGATATTTACAAACCACCCATATGAAAATTTTTACTGGATGTTCCTTATCTTCCTTATTGAAACATAAGAAAAATAATTTATGTAAGATTTATAGAACATGATTTTATCCACATGGTATCAGCCCAAAGAGCCATGTTGTATTCCAAACATTACATACTTATACTTATAAATCTAATGTAGTGATGGGATGGGCTAGTTGAGTCCATAGGGTACACCAAATTATAGTTACCTCACACCTTGAAGGACTTTTCCATACAATTTAGAGTTTTCTTGCACCAATTTCACATTTAGATAGACCAACATATCCCTTGAGAGCCACATTTTGTAGAATCTCCCTTTAGAGCCACATGTGAGTAGCTAATATAGACTCAACATACTTCAATCCTTTCCAATGACATGCTCGTTCTTGTGATTATGCTTGTTTATGTGTGCAAGTGCATGTAACAGGGATTGGATATAGATGTAGGTCCTTAAATAATTTGGTAGATTAGATACACCTAATAAAATTAAATTTTACACATGGATCCTCGTAATTCCAAACTTAGGCCCATGGATTTGAAAATTAAGGAGGGAATTATGTCATACATCCAGGTTTGAGGTGGAGTATGGTCATATTTCTTTTAGAAATTGTATCTAGCCCATAGGTCTCTCGTTTGATTTCACAATAGGATATATGATACATGAAATTGAACATTATTCTAAAACTTACTTAAGTGGATTTCTAATTGATACTGGTGGACTATCAACCTGAAGGGTAGGCAAGAAAATATGCCATAATTAGTTTATTTCAATGACCCATATTGTATATTGCATCCTCTCCCTTTGCATTCTAGTTCTCAAGGTTGTTGGTATCTAGTTTGAGCAAGTTCTTCTCCATCCTCTCATCCAACTCACACTTGAAGTTATTCATATCTTTCGAGGCATTCCACCTTCAGAGCTTAGTAGTTTAAGGTATCCTAGGTATGCAATGATTTTAATTCTATTTCTCCTCACTCCAAACATTATGTTTGTCCTAAACACTACCACTAGAATTTCTACATATATTAGGGTTTCTACAGCTCTGTGTGATGTATGCTATCTCTTGGGTTTGAATCATCACCCCTCCATATTCTTAGAGTCTCTTGCTCACATCACAAATTTCTTCTCCTTTTAGTCTATTACCAGGCCAAAGAAAATAGCTTCTATCAAAGGTCTAAAGACACGTGTATTAATCATAATAGTAAATATTTTCCAGGATACATGAATCAGTATGTGTCATGTTATAAGGATGATGTTCTCTCAAATTTCATCTATGTTTTGAAACTTTTTCATAGTCCCAAAGGGAATATGACTTAGCAATTGCACACAGGTTGAGATTATTGGCAGCTGTAATGGGACCCCAAAAGACATAGTCTAGAAGCTCTGAGCTCATCATTGTGACTAGAAAATATAGAAAAGGCTAAAATATGACCAAGCTACTCATCCTTGGGATAGCACTTAAATAGAATCCAGATCTTATCCTTGGGATAGAACTAATATATCACTGAGATCTTATCCTTGGGATAACACTAATATTGCAGAAACACCGTGACTTGGATAGAACTGAGATCTATGAGCTTCATGGCACCAAGATTGTCGAATCATCATGACTTATAGAGTAACCTGTTGAAAATGGCAACAAGAAACAGTGAAGGAGGCCTCCTGAAACATCTTTCCTGATCCTAGTTGGAAAGTGATCACCTAAACTAGGTGGGGACCACACATGTGATTTTTGTCAAAAAAATCTATTTTTAGACTATGTCTATTTTTAGACATACGGGCATGATTCGGGGATTCTAGTTGGAGATTCTTGAAGTATGCGACATGTTCGTAAAAATAGATGAGATTCATATTTTTAGGTCACAGGCTATTTTTAGACTGCCTCTCCTAAAAATATGGAAGTCAAATATTATTTACCCTTAATAATATTTAGACTATAAACAGCAGTTTACTCTCTTGGAGCACTTCAGTTTGACCCCCAGAGGTGGGGCATGCAGCTGAAATAAGGAAATTCGAATTTCCTATGAGTTAAGTGAGCTATTGCATGTTAGACTTCAGTTAGACTCATGTGGCAGAGTTTTGGTGGAGTTGATTGAGGAGTTAATGGAGATTGTGTTCCGGTTAACTAGTTTAACTAGTTATGATCAGTTTAACTTGTGATTATGCTAGAGATGAGTTGGGTGAATTAATTATTAATTAATTCATTGATATTAACTCATTATTAAACTAAAATAACACATCATTTAACTCAGTGCATGGACAGTTCAGTGAAAGACTAGTGGAAGAGGTAGATGAAAGGGTGAGACTGACAGCAGTTGTACATTAGTTGTGCATGAGATTTGCACAATCAGTGGGATGATGATGCCAATGATGATTGCGCTGTACCAACTAAGTGAATTCGAAATCCATTCAGCTATATTCACTTTTTGGATTGCGCAGTAGAGGCAGGCAGAGCAGCGGGAAGATTTGAACCTGTGACTAGTTTCAAATCTAGCTAGTTTTGTGTTCAACATATGAGATAGTACTGAGTACTTGTGAGGAGTATTGTATTATGTATTGCTGAATGTTTCTCATCCATTATATGATACATATAGCTGGGGGTTTTCAGCTATAAGCTTTCCCCATACATGCTGCGTTCTATGTGTGTGATTTGATGTTCTGTCGCTTTGTTTTTATTCCGCATGTGACGATTAATGGTAGAAGCGATTATGTGTTATGCATGCAATTCGAATTGATGTATGATCAGGTTAATCGCAGCGAATAAACTTCATTATTCAGAAAATTTCTACATGGTATCGGAGCTAAATTAATCGTCGAGATCTATTACGGTGATTGTTTATTATTTCCTCGGACAGAGCCTGCATGCGAGCCAAGTAGCCTCCGGAATATTCATCCTTCTTTGTAAGGTGAAAGATCTGGTGAATGCCCATGCAGTCAATCTCTGGTTTGGAAATAATTAGCTCTCAAGTGTAGATCGGAAGTGACTGAGTTATCAGCTAGTGGTGAAATTCGAGTTTGCAGATTTGTGTTCTTGGTGCCGCGGTGAAAATGTCTTTCATCGGTTTGCGACTAGAATATGCCTTGGAAGGCAGTTCGAATTATGTTGCATGGAAGGACCGCATGGAGGCTGTATTAGATGATCATGGGCTGTTGGAATTCGTGGAGAAAGTGATTCCAAAGCCTACTTCTAATGATGCTGCTGTTGTGGAAGCATGGCAAAAGAAACAAGCAAAATGTCGAAGGATCCTGTTGGAGGGTGTAAAGGATCACATTGTATCCAGTTTACACGGGAAGGCCTCTCCATATTTGATGTGGAAAGCCTTGACAGATCTATACCAAAGCAAGAGCGATCAGAGGAAGCTGGCGCTCAAAGATAGACTCGGGAACATCAAGTGTGAGAAGGGGGAAAGTATGCCGAAGTACCTCACGAGGTTCACCCAATGTCGGGATGAGCTGGGAAGTGTTGGTGTGCCGGTGGAGGATGAGGATCTGGTGAGTTTGGCGCTTCTTGGTTTGCCGAAGAGTTGGCATGCATATCAAGATAATGTCAATGGTCGGGAAAAGTTGCCGGGATGGGAAAGACTGTGGTCTGATCTCGTGCAAGAGGAGATCCGGCGAAATACCAGAGATGGTTCTTCGTCAAAGGGAGCTGATGAAGAAGACTGTGCTTTGGCTGCCAAATCAAGGAAGGGGAAGGGCAAGGGGAAGGCTTCTCAATCCGGTGCGGATGGTAAAGAGCGTGACATGTCCAAAGTGAAGTGTTTTCACTGTCACGATAATGGACATTACGCCACGAATTGCCCCAAGAAGAAGAAGAACAAGCAGGCTGCTGGATCTGCAGCTGGTGAGGCTCTTGCCTCGCAATTTGAGCTGGAATTATCATTGATCGCATGCATGTTGTCTAGTGCATTGGGATCGGGGTGGTATATTGATAGTGGCGCTTCCTTTCACATGACGGGAGATGCAAATCTTTTCGGTGACTTGGTGGAGAAAGGTCTCCAGATGCATGTTGAGTTGGGCGACGGTGGACGATACAATGCGACCGGCATTGGTACCATAACCTTTCAGAGGGATTCAGGTAAACTCATTCTTTTACAAGATGTATTGCATGTACCAGGTCTAACAAAGAATTTGATCTCAGTTGCAATGTTAGAGGATAAAGGGTATGAAGTTCTCTTTAGAGAAGGAAAGGTGTTCCTTCGGCACAAGGCAACGGGACAAGTCAAGAAGGTTGGGATTCGAGCAAAGAATCTCTACAGACTTGAAGTAGATGGGATGTCTACAGAGCTTCCTACTGTTGGGAAGCGGGAGGAAGACATGCAATTGAATCTTGAGAGGGAGCGGGTTTTGCATGCAGGTGATAGTGAACCTCGGGATGTGGAGCAGCCACAAGAGGATCATGGAGTGGAAGAGACCACTCATGCAGAGAAATTTCATGCCAGATGGGCAGAGGGAGTGCATGTAGCTATACCACCAGGTATGAGGTGGGGCGACATGCATGAGTAATCCCATGAGGAGATTTCTGGGCAGATTCATGAGATGGTGTGGATCTCATGAGTTGAACCTAGCTACGAGGTGCCCACAGCATGGTAGTAGCAAGATCAGTTGGAGTGATGCAGGCAGATCAAAGTGACAGTGTCGGATACTGGAGCGCGGATCAGAGTTGACAGCAAGTGCAAGAGTGCATGGGTGCAAGAGTTCAACATCGCAGTAGTTCCTGATGACATGTGCAGTTGGTACCAGCAGAAGTCGAAGACTTTGATGATAGATGCTAGATGCATCAAGACTGATTGAGTTGTTTGGAGCCTATTCAGTTTCAGAGGAGTTGCAGAGCAGATGCATGGAGTTGCATGGCGCTTGCAAAAGGTGCATGGCACATGCATGGAGTTGCATGGTGCATGCATGAGTTTGCATGGCGCATGCAAAGGGTGCATGGCGAATGCATGGAGTTGCATGTCGCATGCATGGAGTTGCATGGCGCTTGTGAAGGTTGCAGGGTGAATGCATGGAGTTGCATGTCGCATGCAAAGACATTCCTTTCTTGTTGAGAGGGAGTGTTGAAAATGGCAACATGAAACAGTGAAGGAGGCCTCCTAAAACATATTTCCTGATCCTAGTTGGAGATTGATCACCTAAACTGGGTGGGGACCACACATGTGATTTTTGTCGAAAAGTCTATTGTTAGACTATGTCTACTTAGAGACTTAGACATACCGAGCATGATTGGGGATTCTAGTTGGAGATTCTTGAAGTATGTGTCATGTTGGTAAAAATAGATGAGACTCTATTTTTGAGGTCAAAGAGGTCGAAGTCTATTTTTAGACTGCCTCTCCTTAAAACAGGGAAGTCAAATATTATTTACCCTTAATAATATTTAGATTATAAACAGCAGTTTACTCTCTTGAGGCATTCATACCACCTTGGGAGGTGGGGCATGTGGATGACATAAGAAATTCAATTTCCTGTGATTGGATGTTTCATGCAATGTTGACTTAGGTTAGACTCATGTGGCAACTCATGTGGCGGAGGTTTGGTGGAGTTAGTTGAGTTATTGGGAATTGTGTTTTCAGTTTAACTAGTTACTAGTTATGATCGGTTTAACTTGTGATTATGATAGAGATGAGTTGGGTGAATTAATTATTAATTAATTCATTGATATTAACTCATTATTAAACTAAAATAACACATCAGTTAACTCAGTGCATGGACAGTTCAGTGAAAGACTAGTGGAAGAGGTAGATGAAAGGGTGAGACTGACAGCAGTTGTACATTAGTTGTGCATGAGATTTGCACAATCAGTGGGATGATGATGCCAATGATGATTGCGCTGTACCAACTAAGTGAATTCGAAATCCATTCAGCTATATTCACTTTTTGGATTGCGCAGTAGAGGCAGGCAGAGCAGCGGGAAGATTTGAACCTGTGACTAGTTTCAAATCTAGCTAGTTTTGTGTTCAACATATGAGATAGTACTGAGTACTTGTGAGGAGTATTGTATTATGTATTGCTGAATGTTTCTCATCCATTATATGATACATATAGCTGGGGGTTTTCAGCTATAAGCTTACCCCATACATGCTGCGTTCTATGTGTGTGATTTGATGTTCTGTCGCTTTGTTTTTTATTCCGCATGTGACGATTAATGGTAGAAGCGATTATGTGTTATGCATGCAATTCGAATTGATGTATGATCAGGTTAATCTCAGCGAATAAACTTCATTATTCAGCAAATTTCTACATAACCAAACTGTGATATCAATGAACTATGGTGGCACGAAATTACACCGAGATCCTTAAACTGTGATATAGTACCAAGACAGTGAGGGAATATCACTGTGGCATCACCAAAACTTTTCCTAAGTTCTCTACTCTAGTTTGAATTGTAATCTCTACAATTACACTGAGATTATGTGTATCCTTATCCGAGCCTCTTCCGGAAATGATATCCCAACTATTGACTGTAACTGTCTATCCAAATTTCAGACTGTGATATTATACTTGGGATAGCATTGAGATATTCCTTGACATCCTCCACAATAGACCTAATTGACAACCTAGTATTTGAGATCAGTGAAATAGGATTTTTTACCAACACCTAAGTTCAATATCCCATTAAAATATTTGGATTACCAACATCCATATTAAACCAAAAAGTAAAATCATCGGTTCCTATAATTGTTTGAGACATCAAATATCTAATTGGTAAATTCGTAACTCACTACATTCAAGGCTCTCTACATCGGAAATAACAGTGCTCTCCCCATGGTAGTTAAAAATATGCGATGATCTAAAATGTTAAATTTTTTGTACATTATGTTTTCTCCATGACCAGACCAAATTATTCCTTGATGAAAAATTAAGGTCAAAAACTTACATATAGGTTGCATGAGTGGAAGTCCTCTATCTCACATTTTAGGTTCTTTAGATCAAGTGCATGGACCCACTTGTATCATGAAAGACATGATATATAACCTGTCCATTGGAATCCTCATAGGACTTTGGTTTGCTACTATAATCTTTATGACCCTCCCTCTCAGCAAGTGGCTAAGCATCATGGTACTATCTTTGATGAGCCTTTTCATGGTGACCACTAGGATCTCTTTTATAGCTCCTCTCTAGTGATGACTCTCAGCATGTATCCATGGAACATGCCTCTTCTTCTATTGTTGGGTTGCTTGTTGATGAATGACAGCTAGTTTTAGTGAACCTTCCCACATCTCCATCTTGTGTTGGTCCACCTATACAAATGTCAAAATCCTCATTTCATCGTTTGTAGTTATTGAATAGTTTATGGGGAGTCAGGACTAAAGGGATTACTTCAGCATTACCAACATCCTATCCTTTGGATGTTTATTCCATCCTTCCCTTACCAGATGAGGTCATCATTCTTGGTACTTCATCTTGAAGTGTACCACCTAGCAATTCTTCTCCTTCCAGAATCTAGTGATGCCCAACTTTGAGATAATATTGTTCATGTGGATGTACAAAAATTTGATGATGATGGTAACAAGCCCTCTACTACACCAACACATGCTCAAAAAGCTTCAACAACCAATAGGCTTCACAATAAAAAGCCATGTTTTTAGATTCAATAGTGCTCCCAAAGTAACAGAATGAAGTAATATAACACTAGATGTGCATTCTTCATACTTCCAACTGAGCTAGTATTAGAATATCCATGCAATCTTATATCCCAGTCATATAGTCTCAGAATGTATATCTTGGTTCAGATAGATTAAGTTATGTCACATAAGCTTCATTTTTCAATTCCATAAATAAGACTTTTTTTTTGTTCCAATTGTGAGATATTAGACTTCAAATTTGTTTCTTGATGGGTTACGAAAATCAGTCGGACCGGCTCTGAATCAACCAAGCCAACCGAGCCAAACCCCCAGTCAGACTGACTCGGTAGAAGTTTGTGACTGAACGGGACGATTCGATCACTGACTCGAGGCCGGTTCGGTGACCGAACATAGGATTTTTGGTCTTTTGTCCAAAATGAAACTCGTGTTGTTCTAGAAAGACATGATGAGAGAACCATATCCTTTCTTATTACTAAACATTGCACTCTACTTGATACAATATGCCAATACTTATCCCATATTGGTCGTTAAAGAGTCATACTAGTTCTCATGTTTCAGTAGGGGTAGTGTCTTCCTGTTGTTCTAGGATTTGATTGGCTGGTTTGATCGGTGGGCATGTTGACCGACCGGTTTGACCGGTTACCTATACTGCTAGTAACCTAGTGAATTGACTATAGCTCAAAGTTAAATTATTGAAAATTAAATATTAGTTTTAGCATTCACTAGATACATAAAGAAACCTCTTGACTGTCTATAAATTCACTAGATAGCATGTTTATAATGTGGCAATGATACCAACGAAGAAAGGGTAAGAGGTTACCATGGTTTAATATAGACTCTCTAACCCAGAGACTACACGATCTCCTTGAGGCTCACTCTGCATCATGTCAATATCCTCTGTACCCTGAAAAGTAGAAACCAAAGTTAACAATCAAGTTTGCGAAAAGAAATATAATAAACACTATAAATATGCTTAACGAAAATTATCGATACCTGTGTCACGATTGGAACCTCAAAAGGAATAATATCTTTAGGCAACCCTTCATGTGTAGCGCTAACCTAAAAATTCCATAATGTTAAGACTCATACCATATAAATTTATGTGACATAAATTCAATTTCAATTTGACATACAAAAATATAGATAGATAGTAATGAGTAATCGCTGTGGCACCTGTACATGATCATGTCCACAATCTACAGAATGTACACGAGGGGAAATGTAATGTAGTTCTAGGAATGTTGTAAAATGCATAAGTTAAATAAATATATTGGCATCAGTTTTTTGAGACTAAATGTATATATACACCAAAAAAATATGTTAGATCAAAACCTGTTTGTACATACCTCGCCCATGGTGTGCATTTGTACTGTCCTGGAATGCTCATAGAGGTCTCTACATGAGGATGCATACTCAATAAGCTCATCTCACTCCATCTCCCTCAACACGTCATCTGGGATACTCACAAATGGACGCCCTCATGCACTAGATGAAAATTGGCTCGTCCCTAAGCCGACTTCCACCCCTCCTAAAGCAGCTGCAATATGTTCTTGTATCTTATCCCTCATTTGTGATGCAGCACTGGAGATAAGGGCTAACTCCTCTGGAAGTGTAACTACCCTAGGTGGTCGAGCTGCTAAACGAGGTGTTGGAGGCCTAAAACCAACATCTCACATAGCATCAGGTCGTTCATGTGTACGACCTTTTCCAACTCCATAGAATTTGGACCCAGTATCTGTATAGTTAGGGTCCATGTGCTCTCGAAATTGAGAAAAAAACATCCTAACAAAATATTGCGGCACCTCATCTTTATTTGGGAACTTCCCGTATGCATACAGGAACTTCTCATAAATATGGGGTGCAATATTAGGATCATTGAATCTTGCAATCTTCAGACATTTTTTGTCTTCAGGCCGCAAGTCAAATAGTGACAAGGCCATTTATTTAGTGACCTTACTTTTGACTTCATTGTAGGAGTGGATACCAATCACTGATTCTCTCCTCCTACGCATCATGTCAAAAAAAACTTGGGTTGATGGTCCAACCCCACGATAAGTCTCTATCAAACTCTCCAAATTGTGCAAAACAATTTGGAGACAATTTCGACTAGGGGCAGAGAGATTGCAACTTTGAAATTCATTGCGCAATCTCATGGAATGCTCCCTCATCCCATCAACAGTAAGTAAGGAGATGGTATCTTCCCAAGGCATCTGCTCAGGAATATCACCGGGATGGGTGTAAAGGGGATCATAGCTCGGATTTCGAGCAAAATCATGAAACCTACGACCTCTACCCCTAGGAGGGCGACCACCACCACCTGTAACATGTTAAATTATTGCACATATTAAAAATTAAATAATTTATAAGGAAAATTTGTATTTAAAAAACTTGTTTGGTAATTTGAAAATACCTACTGGAAAAACTATCTCTTCCTCTTCGTTCATACTATGGTCCCCTGGCAAGGAATGAATGTGTCTATGACCCACTGTACAAAACATTAAATTGTTAGAATTTGGGTACATGAGTACCACAATAATTTTGAAATTAAACATACATCAAACAATAAATTTTCATGTAGATTTTACCTGTAGAAGTATCCAATTGTGGGATGAATCCCACAGGCTGAGACATTGTTCTCCTTTGCCCCTCACTAGCAATAGGGCCAACCCCAATTCCAACATTTTCACCTATGGAGCATAATGTTTTCACATTAAACACATGTCATTTGAAAAAACAAATTCACCTGCTCAACATTGAATATAACATAAAATTGAACATTTTAACTAGAAATTGATCTAATGTGTACCTATGCCATGTATAAGACCCTCATTCATACTATGGTCCCCTGGCGAGGAATGAATGTGTCTATGACCCACTGTAGAAAACATTAAATCGTTAGAATTTGGGTACATGAGTACCACAATAAGTTTGAAATTAAACATACTTCAAACAATAAATTTTCATTTATATTTTACCTGGAGAAGTATCCAATTGTGGGATGAATCCCACAGGCTAAGACATTGTTCTCCTTTGCCCCTCACCAGCAATAGGGCGAATGGGAACATGTCCTTGGGGTGCCTCTTGTTCGATTTATTGAATGGGTGAATGAGTCGAACGAGTGCGTCCACCTGTGTAGGACAAAAAAAATTCACATTAATCAATTTTTCACAATGAACAATAAATATAACCTACTTGAAAACATGACATAACTAAACAACCAATGTACCTAATAATCCTCCTCTCATGGAGGCGTCTCTATAGGGCTCCCCTGATGCCATGGAGGGGTCTCTGTAGGGTCCGCCTGCCCCTCATAAACAAATTAGAAAACAAATTATCAATCGACAGTTGAATGTCATCAACCAATGGATAACAAGTACTATATAGGTAATATGTGTGAACGCATAGGCATGTTGAAAAGTATAACTAGGTCGGTCTTCATGTTGACTATGTAATTATATTCTTATGTAAAGAAGAAGTCAAAGTAATATTATCTAAAGACTAGGAACCGAGCTTTCCTAGGACTAGTACAGAAGAGTGCAAAAAAGAAGACTTTATCATCATTACAACCAAGATCTAATCCTTACCCTTGAATAAGATCATTCAAAGAGAAATGAATAACACATCTTTTCTCCACCATCGAATAAATAAATATGAAGACTTTATCTTCACTTATCAAGTAAGTATCTTTCATTCTATAATAAAATTTTGTTTCACTGACTTTGTTTTTGCAGGGAGATCTATAAGCTGGTTGGGTTACCAAGATTCCTTGCATGAGGAGAATAGTCACAGCCCTCGAAGAAAGTAAGGTTAAATGTCACTTAGACCAGATTTATACAAAATTGAGGTATCAAAGAATGAAGGGATGTCTTCATAAGATCTTAACTGTGAGATATGCAAATGATGATAAGGTGGACAACGTAATAAGGAGAGAGAATCTATAGAAATGTAGCCACAATTTTCAAGGTTCCTCCTATAACTCTATAATTGTTATGGAACACTTTAGACATGTTTCTCCCATTCATAAAAAGCATCCCACAACTTCACTTTCAATTCCACAAACAAGAGAGTATTGTTGGTTTTATTCCACCTTCCTCCACCACTACTAGTTGCACTCAGTAGACCATTGAAACCATTTGAATAAGTAAAAGGAATATGCTTATGAGTACATGGCACCACATGGCACCATTTTATTGAACTTCATGCGGGTTGTAAGCAGATGACTCATACTTCAAGCACCAAGCTTCAGATTTATAGCTGATTTATTTTTCCAAACCTTATATTCATCATTGCAGTGTGATTATCATTCAATTTTGTGACTTATCTTTTGACACATGATATTAGATTAGATTCTAATTTTGAGTACAATGACTTTCCTAATGATTAAAGTGATAGATTTCATGCAATAAGGTCTCCAAGGTAACAAGAAAAACAGCTAGCAAATATCTCTCAGAATTCCCACCACATCACAAAGATATACCATGATTGGGGCTTCACTACTTCAACTCAAAAGTTGTAACAAAGACAAAAGAAAATAAAACCGACTTGTTCAATATCCTGAGATTACTTGGTATCTGAGCTAGATTATGGTGAAAGAGCAGCCTTGAAGTCAAAATCATTTGGTCTAGTTCAAGAACACTTTTCATATGAAGGGTGAAATCATCTATTGTTTACAGTAGGTCGAAAATATGCAGGTGCCCTGCAACAAAAATACCATAAGCAAATATGTTACGAGGAATTTCCATTTTTGATTTGTTTCTCCTTGCTGCCACCAATGAATTTGTCAGTTTGGGACTAGTGCATTCTATTTTTAGTCGGGTGTACGCAATATTTTGATGTTGTTTGAACCATGAAAATTTGCAAGTATAGTTTTGAGTGACAATTGTACACTAATTGGTTTTCGTGGACATATGACTATTGAAAGAGTAGCACCAAATTTTTTAAACACATGACTAGAGCATACCCAAAATATCAAACTATTAGTGAGAGTAGAGACTCATTATTTTTAAGGGGATGGAAAATTATAGCAACACCCTCTTAGATACACCCCACATAATATCTAACATGTATATATGAAATTTGAAGAATACCATGCACTAGAGACAAGGATTGGACACAAGAAACATACCCTCAATTTCCATGTTAAAATGTAGGATTAAAATGTAGGAGTAAGAAACATACCATACCCCATAAAGCAAGATAGGAAAACAAAATGATATATTTGGAGTGTTGAGGAAGGTATAACCATGACCAATTAGAAGAGGAGCCCTCTAATAGTATTTCTTAGGAATAAGATAAAATAACAATGAAATCCTTAAAAAATCCAAATAATTGTGAAAATATTGTGGGAAAAAACCAACTTAATGTGAGAAAATTGTTGACTGCTCAATTTACATACGTATGATTAAAAACCCAACTCACAATGTATACCATGTAAGAGGAATATAATAGTCAAGGTGGGTAGCTCTTCTCTCCACCACCACTAATTACAAATACCTTGGCCACCATGAGGTAGATCCCATGATTTTATAACGATTTGACAATAGATAATGAAGGTAGGTGGGAAAACCTTTTAGAAACTAGAGTAGGACTAGGAAATGACAAGTTTTGGTGCTGACATACTTATTGCAAAAAAATATAAATACTAAATGAATTTACATTAACTATCTCTAATGTACCAAAAGAAATAAATTATTGCAAACAAATACAAATACTTGTGTAAAAATGAGTTTACTCAAGGTAAAATGAAAGTTGTTAACTATTATGTGGAATACAAATACCTAATGCGTTCACCAAAAAAGAATTGCCAAATAAATGATAAAATGCACTATGTATGTACTACATCAGTATCAAGACAATGAAACATAAACAACTGAAAATAATGCATGCTTTCCACAAATGCTGAAGACAGTGAGGCACAAAAAACTGAGCTATTGGAGCTTGACCCCCTAATTTTGTTTTACTCCATACAAACAATCCAATAGAGAGATATGCGATGTCATTTCTGCCTCTTTCATGATCTCAAATTCCTTTTTCTTCCACTGCACTTCCATGATTTTGAATTCAATTTTATTATTTTCATTTTCTAACTTCAGTCTCTTCAACTATATTTACTTACTCCTAAAAATTACCGGCCCCTTAAACCCCTCCTTCACAAGCTCAAGTTGTTGTGCCTGAACCTCCACTTTCAGCGTTTTCACCTCAAGAAGTTGCCTTTTCATCCATGCTATTCTTGTACTATCTTCTTCAACATCTTCTCCATTTTCATCATTAGTTTTCCCATTTGCCTCATGATTCTCTCTCCCATTAGGAGAAGATTACTGCATACCGTAATCTACCAGGATATGTAGCTTGGAATAAAAACACATTTCTTCCTAGAATAAGTGATTGGAATCTATAATTTTCATCAGACCGTTTTTTACCCCCTCAGAAATATGATCCATAGAATAAATGAGATGATGATTCTCAACAACCTTTGATGTGTCTCTTATAAGCACATCATTTAGTGCCTTAAAATTCTTTTTCATGTCATTGAATTTATCTTTGCACTGCTGACAATAAATATGAAATCCTTTCTCCTTGAATATTTTGGAAATAGATATCCACTTTCCCTTCATCACGTGAGCACTAGACTTGTTCCTATTACATTCCTCAATACAAAAAACAAACCAATTGAATCATAATATTCACCATGTCCCCTCTCCATTTCATAAGTTTCTAATGGTCATCAATGTGAGGTCTAGATTTCATAAGTGGATAATTTTCATCACTTTCATCTTTATCTATTCAAATGAGACTATGATTTTGATGGTGATGGCTGGTGTTGTTGGTCTGGACAAGGAATGATGGTCATCACTTTCATCTTAATCTTCTTCAACTCGACTATGATGTTTATGGGATCTTGATGTTGTTGGTTATGTTGTTGTGAATGATGGTCATTGAGGACATTCCAACCTCGTAGTAGACCTACTCTGGCAAAGTGCAAATTGAAAACCTTTCCTCCTTGGTTCTCAATAACCATGTTTTTTGTAAAACTTCCTTAAAATCCTAGACAACAACGAAAGTAGCAAACCACAACATTTGAAATTTCATTTCAAGGCCAAACAGTAACTGGTCCTTTGCTAGGGCTAGCTTTTCTTCACTTTCAGCTTTTTAAAAAGAGAGTACGAAGCCCAACTCAGCAATCTATAAATGATATTGTCATTCAAGGCCAAACAGTAACTGGTCCTTTGCTAGGGGTAGCTTTTCTTCACTTTCAACTTTTTAAAGAGAGTACAAAGGCCAACTCAGCAATCTATAAATGAGATTGTAATTTCTTATGTTCTGATTTTCTTGTCTATACCCGTTTGGAGATATCTACAACTTTTCCAATCTTCTGTTTTTTTTCCTTAAAAAATGCATCATATATATAATTAATGCACAAAGAAATATACATCATATAGTCTTGCATTTCTATATTTCAGACAGTTATGAGAGTTTTCCCTTCCAATATAGGCAACAAGGGCAATATGATTGCTTTCACATCCCACTGCGATAAAGTTTAACTGCTTTAGCAACCAATTCTCTGTTTTCCTCTGCAACAAAGAGGTTTTGTACAAACTTTTCAACAAACATGGTGAGGGCCTATTCATTGGTACGGTATCCTAATAAACACTACAGGCCTCTGTATGTATTGCACTACAGGTTTTTTTTTTTTGGATGTATTGCACTTTTGGTTAAATGACAATATATGTTGCCATAAATGCAATGAAATATTTTCTATTGGTGGTTACTTTGTGATGAGTTGCGGGTGGTAAGGAACTTGCATGCATTTTATGGTGAGACAAAAGTTTCCAAATCCATGTTGTGGGATGGGTCAAGGGGCTCATGGATCTCTATGGAAGGAGCAGTTGGCTCGACAATAATAAGGAATGTACAATGTTATGTTAATAGGAAAAAAATTGTTGCTCACAAAAAAATAAAAGATATGGAACATCCAATACCTACAACATGAGGCTTCTACAAGGCTAAGATGGAGCCAAAACCCTTGCTATGAAGATTTGTACATAGAAGATTTTGGAGCCAGGGAGCCATCAAATTTTTATTGCAAATTATGCTTTGACATAAAAAATGTACAACTGTAAGAGAATTGTCTTACCTCCATACCCATATTTAAAATATATATATATATATATATATATATATATATATATATTGACATATAGAGGGGTAAATTTCTTGTTTACTAACTGCATATACTTGAAATTTTCAGGCAAACATAAATAGTCACTTTATGATCCCTAATTTTTTTAGGGAAGGTTGTTCATTTTTTGGAAAAAAACCATAGCATCATAATCTGCATATATTGCACTAGTGCGCAGACTATTTTTTCGGTAATTTTCAGATTAAATCACTATCTTTTATTATTTTTTGAAATGGACGAAGATAAAAAAACAGTGATGTTTCAGTACATTTTATGATCCCTAGATTTTCTTTTCAATGTGATTGTAAATAAGAAAAATGAGAGTACCCTTTTGAAGTAGACAGGGAGAGGAAATGCAATATGATTTTTCTGAATTTTTTGGTGTCGTCATTTGAAAGCTATTGAATTTTCATTCAGTGCAATTTTTCAAACAATGAAATTCAACAATGACACAGTTTAGTAAAAAATTAATAAAAATTTGAATTTTTTAATGAAACTCCACAAATCTCACATCATCAGAAACTAGATTCAGAGATGAATCTAATGGTACTTGGTCCGACATATAACATTTTGTTTTTGTAGGTGTTCCGTCCCTCCAAATTTGCAGGTTCCTGAAAACTGCAGAATTTTATGGGTTTTTCATTGACCAGAAACTCTGGGCCGAGATAATGTCTCGGACGAGACAGGGCGGAAACGTGAAGCTGGGTTACACTTTTGTTTTATTAAATGTTTTATATAAAAGTTTTATAAAATGTTTTAATCAAAAGCCGACGCAATCTTTCGGTCAAGAGTTTTATATAAATACTCTCGCCCAAAAGATTAATTTCACACACAATTCCGAACCAACGAAAATTGCGAAGATGCGAGGGTCCAAAAATTGCAAAGGTCCGAATTCTTTTTCTGTAAAGGTGCGAATATTTTCTGTGTACAAAATTTTTTTTGGCAAAAAAAAAAAAAAATTCAAGTTTTTTTTGGGTGCGAAATATTTTTGGCGAAATATTTTTTGAAAGTTTTTGTGGGTTCAATTTTTTTTTTTTGAAATGTTTTTGGGTGCATGCATGAAGTATTTTTGCATAATGTCTCTATGAAGACATGGAGTATTTTTGCAATCTTGCAATCTATGAAAGCATGAAGTATTTTTGCAAAATGTCTTTATGAATTTATTTATTTATTTTTTTCTCTTATTGAAAGCATGGAGTACTTAATCAGAACTCTTTATGTTTTTTTAGGTATTTGGTCCAAATAGAATTGGATTTTAGGTTTCCAATTTTGTGAACATGGGAAACCAAAGGAATTGCATATCAAGGTACGATCGAAAAAGAAAAGATTTAAAGGATAAAAATGAGAAATTAAAAAAAAAATTGCGAGAGGAAAGGGAAAGATTAAGGCATGAAATAAATGTGGAGGTAGAGCATCGTGAAATAGATGTAGAGGTACATGACAATGACGAGGAAATGAGAAATGTTGAGGAACTTGTCAACGAGAATATTGATATCGATGTCACTGGTGAGTCAATTTAGTTTCTTCAATTTGAATTTTGTATTTTTTTTTTAAAACATTGTAGTTCAAAATAGTTTTAAAATTAAAAATATGTATACAGGTCAATTTCAAATTAGAAGTTTTAATATTGTTTTTTATGCAGGGACAACATCAAAACCACAAGAAGATACTACCACAAATGTCCAAGAGAATATTGATATCGATGTCACTGGTGAGTCAATAGTTTCTTCAATTTGAATAAATTGTATTTTTTTTTTAAACATTGTAGTTCAAAATAGTTTTAAAATTAAAAATATGTATATGTCAATTTCAAATTAGAAGTTTTAATATTGTTTTTTATGCAGGGACAACATCAGAACCACAAGAAGATACTACCACAAATGTCTAAGAGAATATTGATATCGATGTCACTGGTGAGTCAATAGTTTCTTCAATTTGAATTTTGTATTTTTTTTAAAAACATCGTAGTTCAAAATAGTTTTAAAATTAAAAATATGTATATGTCAATTTCAAATTAGAAGTTTTAATATTGTTTTTTATGCAGGGACAACATCAGAACCACAAGAAGATACTACCACACATCCAATTTCACTGCAATTAATTGGAAGTTCCAAGAATGTTGTATACAACTACAAGTTTCTAGAAAATATGGATGCAACTAAAATTGAAGAATTGGGACCACCATTGGCTAAAAGGACAGTTCGAGATAAAGTAAAATCTGTATTGAAACATAATTTTGAAGGTTTATCTATCATAGCACAAGCTCAACTATTACGTGGACTTATAAAGCACAAATCTCTCACAAATGCTGTGGAATTATTGGGCATTAAAAGTGAAAAAGAGGTTTTAGCAAATGAAATGGTAACAAATAATGTGACATCGGCGCTTGGCATACTAGCCAAAGGGCGATCTAATGTTGCAAAGAATGCTCGTAGAGCACTTTTAACAGGTGCAGTTGCGAAAGGAACTTCATCAAGTCGGTTGATGTCAACAACTTCAAAATTGATTAAAACATCAAGAAAACGTTTATGGAGGCATTCAAAATTTAGAACTCAAATAGATGAGAATGATGAACTTGCATGTTGGGCTAATATCTGCAGGCGTCCATATCATGATAGACTTCCTGATGGTGTGAGGGATAGGGTAAAAGAGTTTTGGGATTCGAATTCTCATGTGTCGCCAAATGAAAAGGATAAACTGCGACACTGTATATCTAAGGGAGTTTATGAATCTCATTCCAAACATATAACACAGGTCAGTCAAGTAGAATTATTCGAGAACTTTATGGAGAGTAATACTGATGTGAAGATTTCCCTTAGCACATTTGTGAAGCTTAAACCATGGTATGTTAGGCCTATCACTGTTCGAGACACATGTTGTTGTCGATACCATGTAGAATTCGAATTATTGTATGAGACATTTGTAAATTTTGGCATAAAATATTGGTCAAATGACTCTCCTCCTTCAAGTGTTCGTGAATTTTTATCAAAGATATTATGTCCACGAGAGAATAATGAATTATTTTATAAAAAGGAATGTGTTGGTGGAAGAAAATGTGACAAATGTTCTCATTTGGCACTCTATGATGAAAAGTATCCCATTGATCCTAATGATCTCAGACTGTCAAATCTCAGTCTGAATTGGAAGAGATATGAATATGTTACTTACACTCCTATTGCATATTCAAGCACCACATAAAAAAATATCACTTTACTTGATGACGAGATTCCAGTGACATCTTTTATGGAGAAGTTCAAGGTGCAAATATACAAATATATTAAGCATTGTCATATAGCACGATGGCAGGATTTACAGTTCAAGCAATCACGTGAGGTGTTCCCAAAAGGAAAAATATTATCAGTGGTTGATTTCGCTGAGAATTACACGTTTAGTCCACAAAAGGAGATACAAAGTGAGTATTATCATTCAGACCAAGTATCGATATTTGTGCATATTTTGTATAGACACGCAGAGCTTGCTGTCGATGGTTTTGATAGCGATGAAAATAATCATGAGGTGATTAAGGAGTACCATTTCTACATCAGTGATGATCGAACACATGACACGTGTTTTGTTCAACATTGTTTTAATGTTATTTATAATGAATTGTTGAAACGAAGAGTCACTTTTAAAGAACATTGGGTATGGTCAGATGGTTGTGTTGGTCAATTTAAATCAGCAAGATCGTTCTATTGGTTGTCTCGTCTTCATAGGAAAATCAACATTCGACATACATGGAATTTCTTTGAGACAGGGCATGGAAAAGGAGAGCATGATGGTGCTGGGGCATGCATAAAACGTGCACTTAGGAGGTATCAATTGAATCACTCAGCTTCCCGACTTGCAAATTCTTTAGATGTTGTTAATTGGTGCAAGGACAATTTAAGTCATGTATCGAACCCAAGGATGGTTGATGTGCACAGGTAGGCATACACGTTTAACTAACAATATATTATACATGTCTAGATATATATATGTGTATACATATATGTGCACGAATTTTGTTATCAAAAAAATATTTAATATTTTTCAAAATTTGACTCATACATATGTGTGTGTTTTTCTCAAGCAGGTACTTTTGGAATATTGCAATGGGTGATGTTGATAGATCATTGCCATATAATGCCAGTGTAATCCCTAAAACAAGAAGTTTACACTCAATTAGGAGTAAGGACATGACAAATATACATTTCATTGAGAAACGAAAGTGCTCTTGCTTTTGTTATGCATGTATTGATCAGACAGAGTCCATCGATGAATGTGAAAACCAAATTAAGAAATTTGTTCAACCATGGAAACTCAAACAATTGACACCATTGCCCCCATTTGGAAACGTGAGTGACAAGGAAATGGACAATGAAGTGGCTGTGATTGACAATGATTATGATCGTGTCTCTGATATGGTTAGAGAAGGTGATGTCTTCGCTGTCATTGCACCAGAAAATAATCACGAAAAAGTGCATTATTATTTATTACGATGCACTATGTCTAAATCCACGTTGTTGCAAGAGTATAATGATCCATCAAATTATACATACCCAATCGGTTCAATGGTGTTAATGGGACATTTCTTTGAAGAAGTAAAGAAATGTAAAGATCATATTATTTTTCAAGATTACCAGCCAGAGGTTATTTATGCCCAATATAGTCACTTGGTCATAGCAACTTGACTGCAGTTGAAGCAAGTGAAGAGTAGAAAAAAACAACGACAATGGAGGTTATCGATAGATGATCATGATGCCATTTTGGAAAATTTTCCACTAGCACATTTCATATGAGTGGAACACATTGTTCAAGATGAACAATGAACTTTGATTCTAGGGTTAGAACATATAATTGCTACAATTCATTGGACTTTATATAGTTTAAGACTATATTGTGGATTGCTTGAACAAATAAATTGACATGTGGATGCTTAGATGTGTGTTGGTACGAACAATATATTATGATCCACTGGATTAGTGTGCTTTGCTAGATAATTAATATATGGTGATTTAATGTGTCCATGGTGATTTAATGTGTCCATCATGTTTACTCCTAGATGATCTTAACTCGCCCATGATCTACTGGATTAGGGTGCTTTGCTAGATAATTAATATATGGTGATTTAATGTGTCCATGGTGATTTAATGTGTCCATCATGTTTACTCCTAGATGATCTTAACTCGCCCCTTTTTTTGTATGGATATGATGGTGATCATGATCGATGCTTGAAACAATCAGATCGGTGCCAAGTTAAAACCATAATCTACATGCTTGAAACAATCAGATCAATGTCAAATTAGATGCCAAATTAATGGGAATGACTTGCATTTCACCTTATGTTTCACCAAGTTGAAATCAGACTTTGAAAGTTTGATATTATTGTTTTAGCATGTTTCTTATGGTAAATTAAATGGTTATCTTGATGTCACTCGAATTCCCATATCATAGCCTATTATAGCAAATGTTTATTTGAGTTTCCCTTCCTCGGAAACCTTTTTAAACACCTAATTATCACTTTGACCCATTATCTACATGCTTGAAACAATCAAATTGATGCCAAAATAATGGGAACGACTTGAATTTCAGGTTATTTTCACCTTTGAAATCAGACTTTTAAAGGTTCGTATTATTTTTTTAGAACTAAGTATGTTTCTTATGATAGATGGTTATCTTGTTATCACATGAATGCCTATAGAATAACCTGTGCCCTATTGAAAGGACTTATCAGGCTTGCATAAAGATAACTCCTTGCTATTGTTGCTTCATCTTTGGTTAATCATAATGCTGAGTCTTATATGAGTTAAATCAATGCATGATTTTCCAAAACGACCTAAAAACAAATGCCAAACATCAAAGTTATTTCATAACAGTTTTGTGCATTCCTGACATTGGTATTTCAGTTGAGTTGTTTGCGAAATGTTGAGGTGACTTTTATTATAAATTTGAGCTAATCTTCACTTCGAATATAATACAAGATCCATAGATGGAAGGTGACACTAAACACTAATATATAATTTTACTTGTCACTACCTGAATCACATATCACTAGTTATTCTGACTTTCGTCATCATCCTTTAATATCACTGCTGGGTTGTTCTAATCACTGTATCTTATATGCAAGTGAAATATCTCTTCATGGAAAACTGTAATGTTGATAAATTTATTCTGCTTTATTTTTTCTGTGGTCTATGCCTTTTAGTGCCCTCACATAATGCAATTTGGTACAATTTGAACATGTTGGGTGTTTGTTTTAAAGGGTATTTCAGTTTTTACTTGTTCAAGGACAAACCCGTAACATGATTGTCATTTCTTAAGCTGACTGCAACGAGTAGTGTAAATCATAATGCCTCTTAAATTGTCTTGAATCACTCATTGTTTCAAACATCAATGACAACATTAAGTAAATGAATTATTGTTGAATGTATGAAATGCATACTTCAAAGAGTTTAGACCTACACATGGTTTTCACACATTTCAGATATATGTTTGGCTTGCCTGATATTTGGCTCCTTGGATATCCAACTAGGACTAAGACTTTTACCTTTAAATGAGAGGTTGAGTTGCAACACCTCCCGCTTACAACTTGCTTCTTAGTCCTAGGA
This sequence comes from Pinus albicaulis, assembly GCA_034641835.2. Lineage (NCBI taxonomy): Eukaryota > Viridiplantae > Streptophyta > Pinopsida > Pinales > Pinaceae > Pinus > Pinus albicaulis. The sequence goes on along the minus strand of JAXQQM020068358.1, from coordinate 27,019 downwards.
TGACTTCATCTCCACCCCTTCAACTATTAAAATTAGGTTGAACAACAACATCATCATTCTAAGACTCCACATGTGAAATCCACTACCATTAAATCATTCTAAAAGCCTCTGAGATTTCCATTATAGTGACTGTGCACATTTTTCTATCCTTCAAACGAACACTGCTCATGCCCAGAAACTAATAAATGTTTAATCTCTCTAACAATTGCTTACAGATTTATGGAAATGCAACAATTTTTTACAAATTTCTATGAAAATATCCCAACACAATTCTTATAACTTAAACATAATTCTCTTTAGCATCTTTCCATCTTACTTTGCAGCATCTTGAGCTTACTTCAACATCATTTAGCTTCTCCCATCACTTTCCTTGCTCTAATACCATGGAAATCCCATGACACTACACAACAATTGTATTTTATCACAGGCCATATATTTATAATGCATCAAACTTTCCATTTAACTATTGATGCTAATCTTCTCCTATCCTCTTATCTAGTTGCATTCTTCTCTAATTGCACGTCCACAAACTGCAGTGGTTTATTTGTTTCAAAGATAAATTGTTCATTTGTTTCGATTCTCGAAGGTAACTCCTAATTATATATTTCCTATATTTAGCTACTTCTATTTTAACATGAACAACAAACACTGAAAAAGGAGAGCTTTCTAGAGCTAGACAACATCGCTAACGCACTCAGAAGTAGAAAGGAAGACGAAAGGAAGTCATCCTAATGTCAACAAGTGACAAAAAAGTTCAATGGCACTATAAAGTACATCTTGTAACAATAATAAGGGTAAACCTTACACAATGTAGTAGAGATAAAAACCTTATAGAGACCACTCTTAGAAATAGGCATTTCCAATAATGAAGATAAAGGGAAAAACCTACAGGATATATTACAAACAAAAAGTCTATAAAAGCTAGTCTTAGGAAGAGGCATTTCCTATGATGAAGGTGATGAGACAATACCAGACGGTTGAAAATACCATACTTGATAGGAGACCTTGCGACAGTATTGGTATATCATGCAATTGAGTTTGTTGAAAATACCATACTTGATAGGAGACCTAACCATGAGTTTGTTGCGCACACAAGCATGCCCTCAACCACCAACCATGCACCCTCAAGTGACAATGTCCACATGTGTGCTTGTGTTGCATCATTTTGCAGCCTCAAACCTATTCATCCCCTCCCACCAATTAACCCTGTGCTTTTTGCAACCCCTGTCACGAATTAACCCTGTCTTTATTGTGCGTTCTCGGGCCAATCAACCTTCATTTTATGAGTTGTTGTAGAAGCAATCCCTTCTCTGTGACCTAGAGCAGAATGATAATCTCCTTCTAGGACAAGGAACCACCCCCATTTACATGCACTCTCTCTTGAGATCACTGCGGCTAGGGTAGGAGGTCCCTTTTAGGCCTCTCAGCTCTCTCAAATCCTTCTCCTCATATTGCTGGAGCAACACCTTCTAGTAGCCTTGTAAACAGAGAAAAACCCTTCACAAAATAGTATAGAAAAACCATCAATACTTACCTCTTAACCTGTGGTCTGATCTAGCAAGAGAGATACTGCCATAAATAGTCTTGACTTTGCTCTCCTCCTTGTTGGCTTCTTCCATTAAATGTTGAAGGAGGACTCTGCAATAATGGTTTGCAAATTCGATTTGAAGCCCCTATGAGATATTGAGCCCAACTCTGACATATTCCCAAACCATAATTCTAACAATCCCTTGCTTGATGGAAACTTGATTACATTCCTTGTGGCTGCATTCCTTCTCTTGCTTTGGATTTACCTTATCTGGCTCTGAAACCATGTTAATTTTGGAGCATGTTCTTACTTAGTTACTTCATTGAACATATTAGCCCATAATCCATTTAGATTCCATTAGCAATCACATAGCTCATTATCATATAAACAATAATTGAAGAAATAACATACATGATCGAAGCAAAAGACAAGCCAAGACAAGATAACACAAGGATATGGCGTAAGCCAGGGAAAAACCCCAAGTCGGGGAAAAACATTGATCAATTCTTCTTATTATTCATAAACAAATGTTCAGCAGAGAGAGAGAGTACAATGATTTTAAAGACAACATTGACTTTCCAAATATAAGATATGACCTTAGACTGCAATTCTGAATATTGGTTAGGGCTGCCTGAATTTTCCCTTTCGGAACACTGGTTAGGGCTACCTGAATTTGCCATATTTCTCCATTACAGCTTGCGTTCAAGCCTAGGAATATGAGTCCTAGAAAGAAGGACTTAACCATGCCTTCATTCTCTCAAACAACTTAATAACTAGATGTAGTAATGGTCCTATGTTTGTGTCCTGCAGCAAAGATGTTCAACCGAAGATCATGGAGAGATACGCTACAACAAGGGATCACAATCCTCTTTCAGGGATCACAAATTCTGTCCAAGGGACTATAACCTTTGATCCAATTGCGTTGGATTCTTAGTGGCTGCGACTAGGTAAGGAGACCCTAGACTGGGTCTCTCGGCCCTCTAGACTTCCTTCACAAGCTACTGTTTACTGTGGCCCAGAACAGAAAGATAATTACCATAAAGAAAATACAGCTATAGCCTAAAACTCTTCTCACACATGTGGCTTAGACCTACAAGAAATACACCCCTAAAACAGAAAGAAACTCCTTCCTCTATTTATTATGAAAATAAGTATATTATATGGATGATATATAAAAAATTAAAATAGGATGTCTTAGGTATCAATGGGAATGGGATGGAAATCCTTGGCACTCAAAGAATACATTAAAATATCAAAAATTCTAGTGAATGTGGTAGTCATTAATTTTTATTAATAGGACAAAAAATCCATGGACATTATTCAAATGAATTCAATAGCACACAAGAATACATATTGGAAAATCTTCACATGAATCCCTATGGTTCATATGTAAACTATAAAGATTGGATAACCTTGAATTCAAAGCAAGACACTCCTTAATACTAAATAGGTTGGTAATAAATTTCCAAAGCATCTAAAAGTAAATACCTTACTCAATCTTGATGATAAACCAATGCGGGAAATATAAAAATAGCAATTATTTGAAATCAGTCACTGCCTTGCATTGTATTCAAATATAATCAAAGAAAAAATGTTGACTATAAACCTTGAACATTGATCTTGATAACTGAATAAAGTTATCCATAACTTCATAGACAATTGGGAAAAAGTTCTTGATTGAATAAGAAAAGATACAAAAACTAGGATACAAATTCTACAAAAAAGGCAGGTGAATCTCCTCGTACACTCTCAGATATTTTTTGAATACCATAGCAACGAAGAAATGGTAAGAGGTTACCATGGTTTAATGTAGAGTCTCGGACCCAGAGACTACAGGATCTCCTTGAGGCTCAGTCTGCATCATGTCAATATCCTCTGTACCCTGAAAAGTAGAAACCAAAGTTAATAGTCAAGTTTACGAAAAGAAATATAATAAACACTATAAATATGCTTAACGAAAAGTATCAATACCTGTGTCACGACTGGAACCTCAGAAGGAATAATCTCTTCAGGCAGCCCTTCATGTGTAGCACTAACCTGAAAATTCCATAATGTTAAGACTCGTACCAATAAATTTGTGACATAAATTCAATTTCAATTTGACATACAAAAATATAGATAGATAGTAATGAGTAATGGTTGTGGCACCTATACATGATCGTGTCCACGATCTACAGAATGAGCATGAGGGGAAAGGCAATGTTGTTCTAGGAATGTTGTAAACTGCATAAGTTAAATAAATATATTGGCGTCAGTTTTTTGAGACTAAATGTATATATACACCAAAAAAACATGTTAGATCAAAACCTGTATGTACATACCTCGCCCATGGTGTGCATTTGCGCTGTCCTGGATTGCTCATAGTGGTCTCTACATGAGGCTGCATACTTAATAAGATCATCTCGGTCCATATCCCTCAACACATCATCTGGGACACTCACAAATGAACCCTCTCCTGCACTAGATGAAGGTTGGCTCGTCCCTAAGCCGACTTCCACCCCTCCTAAAGTAGTTGCAATATGTTCTTGTATCTTATCCCTCATTTTTGATGCAGCACTGGAGATAAGGGCTAACTCCTCTGGAAGTGTAACTACCCTAGGTGGTCGAGCTACTAAACGAGGTGCTGGAGGCCTAAACCCAACATCTCGCATAGCATCAGGTCGTTCATATGTACGACCTTTTCCAACTCCATAGAATTTGGACCCAGTATCTGTATAGTTAGGGTCCATGTGCTCTCGGAACTGAGCAAACAACATTCTAACAAAATATTGCGGCACCTCATCATTATTTGGGAACTTCCCGTATGCATACAGGAACTTCTCATAAATATGGGGTGCAATAATAGGATCATTGAATCTTGCAATCTTCAGACGTTTTTTGTCTTTAGGCCGCAAGTCAAATAGTGACAAGGCCATTTCTTTAGTGACCTTACTTTTGACTTCATTGTAGGAGTGGATACCAATCACTGATGCTCTCCTCCTATGCATCATGTCAAAAAAAACTTGGGTTGATGGTCCAACCCCACAATAAGTCTCTATCAAACTCTCCAAATTGTGCAAAACAATTTGGAGACAATTTCGACTAGGGGCAGAGAGATTGCAACTTTGCAATTCATTGCGCAATCTCATGGAATGCTCCCTCATCCCATCAACAGTAAGTAAGGAGATGGTATCTTCCCAAGGCATCTGCTCAGGAATATCACCGGGATGGGTGTAAAGGGGATCATAGCTCGGATTTCGAGCAAACTCATGAACCCTACGACCTCTACCCCTAGGAGGGCGACCACCACCACTTGTAACATGTTAAATTATTGCACATATTAAAAATTAAATAATTTATAAGGAAAATTTGTATTTAAAAAACTTGTTTGGTAATTTGAAAATACCTGTTGGAAAAACTATCTCTTCCTCTTCGTTCATACTATGGTCCCCTGACGAGGAATGAACGTGTCTATGACCCACTGTACAAAACATTAAATTGTTAGAATTTGGGTACATGAGTACCACAATAAGTTTGAAATTAAACATACATCAAACAATAAATTTTCATTTAGATTTTACCTGGAGAAGTATCCAATTGTGGGGTGAATCCCACAGGCTGAGACATTGTTCTCCTTTGCCCCTCACCAGCAATAAGGCCAACCCCAACTCCAAAATTTGCACCTATGGAGCATAATGTTTTCACATTAAACACGTCATTTGGAAAAAAAATTCACTTGTTCAACATTGAATATAACGTAAAATTGAACATTTTAACTAGGAATTGATCTAATGTGTACCTATGTCGTGTATAAGACCCTCGTTCATACCATGGTCCCCTGGCGAGTAATGAATGTGTCTATGACCCACTATACAAAACATTAAATTGTTAGGAATTTGGGTACATGAGTACCACAATAAGTTTGAAATTAAACATACATCAAACAATAAATTTGTATTTAGATTTTACCTGGAGAAGTATCCAATTATGGGATGAATACCACAGGCTCAGACATTGTTCTCCTTTGCCCCTCACCAGCAACAGGGCGAATGGGAACATGTCCTTGGGGCACCTCTTGTTCGATTCCCTGACTGGGTGAACGAGTCGGACGAGTGCGTCCACCTGTGCAAGACAAAAAAAATTCACATTAATCAATTTTTCACAACGAACAATAAATATAACCTACTTGAAAACATGACATAACTAAACAACCAATGTACCTGATAATCCTCCTCTCATGGAGGCATCTCTGTAGGGCTCCCCTGATGCCATGGAGGGGTCTCTGTAGGGCTCGCCTGCCCCTCATAAACAAATTAGAAAACAAATTATCAATCGACAGTTGAATGTCATCAACCAATGGATAACAAGTACTATATAGGTACTATGTGTGAACACATAGGCATGTTGAAAAGTATAACTAGATCGGTCTTCATGTTGACTATGTAATTATATTCTTATGTAAAGAAGAAGTCAAAGTAATATTATCTAAAGACTAGGAACCAAGCTTTCCTAGGACTAGTACAGAAGAGTGCAAAAAAGAAGGCTTTATCATCATTACAACCAAGATCTAATCCTTACCCTTGAAGAAGATCATTCAAAGAGAAATCACCAACACATCTTTTCTCCACCATCGAAGAAATCAAGATGAAGACTTTATCTTCACTTATCAATTAAGTATCTTTCATTCTATAATCAAATTTTGTTTAAATGACTTTGTTTTGGCAGGGAGATCTATAAGCTGGTTGGGTTACCAAGATTCCTTGCATGAGGAGAATAGTCACAGTCCTCAAAGAAAGTAAGGTTAAATGTCACTTAGACCAGATTTATACAAAATTGAGGTATCAAAGAATGAAGTGATATCTTCGTAAGATCTTAACTGTGAGATATGCAAACGATGATAAGGTGGACAACGTAACAAGGAGAGATATTCTATAGAAATGTAGCCATAATTTTCAAGGTTCCTCCTCTAACTCTATAATTGTTATGGAACACTTTAGACATGTTTCTCCCATTCATGAAAATCATCCCATAGTTTCACTTTCAATTCCACAAACGAGAGAGTATTGTTGGTTTTATTCCACCTTCCTCCACCACTACTAGTTGCACTCATCACACCATTGAAACCATTTGAATAAGTACAAGGAATATGCTTATGAGTACATGGCACCACATGGCACCATTTTATTGAACTTCATGAGGGTTGCAAGCACATGACTCATACTTCAAGCACCAAGCTTCAGATTTATAGCTGATTTATTTTTCCAGTCCTTATATTCATCATTGTAGTGTGATTATACTTCAATTCTGTGACTTATCTTTTGACACATGACATTAGATTAGATTCTACTTTTGAGTACAATGCCTTTCCTAATGATTAAAGTGATAGATTTCATGCAATAAGGTCTCCAAGGTAACAGGAAAAACAGCTAGCAAATCTCTCTCAGAATTCCCACTGTATCACAAAGATATACCATGACTGGGGCTTCACTACTTCAACTCAAAATTTGTAACAAAGACAAAAGAAAATAAAACCGACTTGTTCAATCTCCTGAGATTACTTGGTATCCGAGCTAGATTATGGTGAAAGAGCAGCCTTGAAGTCAAAATCATTTGGCCTAGTTCAAGAACACTTTTCAAATGAAGGGTGAAATCATCTATTGTTACAGTAGGTCGAAAATATGAAGGTGCCCTGCAACAAAAATACCATAAGCAAATATGTTACGAGGAATTTCCTTTTTTGATTTGTTTCTCCTTGCTGCCAACAATGAATTTGTCAGTTTGGGACTAGTGCATTCTATTTTTAGTCGGGTGTACCCAATATTTTGATGTTGTTTGAACTATGAAAATTTGCAAGTATATTTTTGAGTCACAATTGTACACTAATTGGTTTTCGTGGACATATGACTATTGAAACAGTAGCACCAAATTTTTTAAACACATGACCAGAGCATACCCAAAATATCGAACTGTTAGTGAGAGTAGAGACTCATTATTTTTAAGGGGATGGAAAATTACAACAACACCCTCTTAGATACACCCCACATAATATCTAACATGTATATATGAAATTTGAAGAATACCATGCACTAGAGACAAGGGTTGGACACAACACACATACCCTCAATTTCCATGTTAAAATGTAGGATTAAAATGTAGGAGTAAGAAACATACCATACCCCATAAAGCAAGATAGGACAACAAAATGATATATTTGGAGTGTTGAGGAAGGTATAACCATGACCAATTAGAAGACGAGCCCTCTAACAATATTTCTTAGGAATAAGATAAAATAACAATGACCTCCTTAAAAAAATCCAAATAATTGTGGAAATGTTGTGGGAAAAAACCAACTTAATGTGAGAAAATTTTTGACTCATCAATTTACATACAGATGATTAAAAAAACCCAACTCACAATGTATACCATGTAAGAGGAATATAATAGTCAAGGTGGGTAGCTCTTCTCTCCACCACCACTAATTACAAATACCTTGGCCACCATAAGGTAGATCCCATGATTTTATAACGATTTGACAATAGAGAATGAAGCTAGGTGGGAAAACCTTTTAGAAAGTAGAGTAGGACTAGGAAATGACAAGTTTTGGTGTTGACATACTTATTGAAAACAAATATAAATACTAAATGAATTTACATGAACTATCTCTAAAGTACCAAAAGAAATAAATTATCGCAAACAAATACAAATACTTGTGTAAAAATGAGTTTACTCAAGTTAAAATGAAAGTTGTTAACTATTATGTGGAATAAAAATACCTAATGAGTTCACCAAAAAAGAATTTCCAAATAAATGAGAAAATGCACTATGTATGTATTACATCAGTATCAAGACAATGAAACATAAACAACTGAAAATAATTCATGATTTCCAGAAAGGCTGAAGACAGTGAGGCACAAAAAAAATGAGCTATTGGAGCTTGACCCCCTAATTTTGTTTTACTCCATACAAACAATCCAATAGAGAGAGATGCTATGTCATTTCTGCCTCTTTCATGATCTCAAATTCCTTTTTCTTCAACTGCACTTCCATGAGTTCGAATTCAAGTTTATTATTTTCATTTTCTAACTTCAGTCTCTTCAACTATATTTACTTACTCCTAAAAATTACCGGCCCCTTAAAGCCTTCCTTCTCAAGCTCAAGTTGTTGTGCCTGAACCTCCACTTTCAGTGTTTTCACCTCAAGAAGTTGTCTTTGCATCCATGCTATTCTTGTACTATCTTCTTCAACATCTTCTCCATTTTCATCATTAGTTTTCCCATTTGCCTCATGATTCTCTCTCCCCTTAGGAGAAGATGACAACATACCATAATCTGCCAGGATATGTAGCTTGGAATAAGAACACATTTCTTCCTAGAATAAGTGATTGGAATCTATAATTTTCATCATACCCTTTTTTGTCCCCTCGGAAAAATGATCCATAGAATAAATGAGATGATGATTCTCAACAACCTTTGATGTGTCTCTTCCAAGCACATCATTTAGTGCCTTAAAATTCTTGTTCATGTCATTGAATTTATCTTTGCACTGCTGAAAATAAATATGAAATCCTTTCTCCTTCAATATTTTGGAAATAGATTTCCACTTTCCCTTCATCACGTGAGCACTAGACTTGTTCCTATTACATTCCTCAATAAAAAAAACAAACCAATTGAATCATAAGATTCACCATGTCCCCTCTCCATTTCATAAGTTTCTAATGGTCATCAATGTGAGGTCTAGATTTCATAAGTGGATGATGTTCATCACTTTCATCTTTATCTATTCAAATGAGACTATGATGTTGATGGTGATATTGGTGTTGTTGGTTCAGTTGTTGTGAATGATGGTCGTCACTTTCATCTTAATCTCTGAAATTGAGACTATGATGTCTATGGGGATCTTGATGTTGTTGGTTATGTTGTTGTGAATGATGGTCATTGAGGACATCTCCAACCTCGTAGTAGACCTACTGGGAAAAGTGCAAATTGAAAACCTTTCCTCCTTGGTTCTCAATAACCATGTTTTATTTTTTAACTTTGTTAAAACCCTAGACAACAGCGAAATTAGCAAACCACAACATTTGAAATTTCATTTCAAGGCCAAATAGTAACTGGTCCTTTGCTAGGGATATGAAAGGAGGTCAAGAAGAGGAAACATAAGTTCCTCTACAACTGATCAAGAATATTCAGTTAAAACAGACTTTTCCACAGACTCACCTTCTTATAGAAGCTTTACAACTTATGAGAACATTGTCCGAAAAGAGGGTGGTCGAGATGAGGAGCACAAGGTAGTCACCCCAGTGAGAATAACGAGTAGAATATGCAACCAAGAAATATCTCCTTTGTGATGTGAAGATGAAATCTAAGAGGTTTTTTTATATCCCCTGGTTCACATGGCTCATTCTATCTGATGAGAAATATTTCTTTTATTGTTCTTGGGCATCATTTTACGTTTCAGAATTTAATGACTGCTTAAATGATGCATTCCTCATTGGAATGGCGACAAGGCAGCAAGATCACATATGGTTTGTCTTAGTGCTTTGTGATTAAATGATTATTTACTTGTGGATTTAATTGGTTTTTCTTTGAAGAGAAAAAACTAATGTACATATGGGTTGTCTTTCACTGTAACTGAACTGAATTAGTTATTTATGGATTTGACTGGTTTTTATTTAGGGGAAAACGTATGTACTATGCCATTTCTCATGCTCCAAATGAATTTCTTTCTTTTAAGCTTCATGACCTTAAAAAAATTATCCACAATCCCAAAAATTGCAACAGTTCAAGACAGATAGATAGTTCAAGGTAGACAAAGGTTTACCTGGATCCCAGCGACAAAGAAAATAGCTCTTCAAAATGACAGCTACAGTTCAATAATTCGCAAAAACAATAGTGCCAAAATGAAAAAGACAGTGCAGAATGCCGGGCGAATGAAGAATTTTGGGGTTTTATTATAAGAATAAAAATCTTAGAAGAGAGTTGAAAAAACTCTCGGATGAGAGTTAAAAAAATCTCGTCCGAGAGTTTTTTTAACTCTCGTCCAAAATTCTTCCCGAGAGTTTATGTCAGTACAAATCTCGGACGAGAAAATGCATAACTCTTGTCTGAGAGATTTTTAACTCTAGTTAAACCCAATTAAACTCTCGGTCGAAATATTTAAAATCTCTCGGACGAGAGTTTTTAAAACTCTCAGTCGAGAAATTGAGTTGACTATTTTCTCGGACGAGAAATTAAAAATTTCTCCCAAATTTTAACCATCCGCCAAAACGTTTTTCCCAACTTTGGGATTTCACCCTTCAGGGATAAGAAACCACTAAATATGGTTGAAAAATGGAAATTATGCATAGATTTTTCTTGCTATCCCAATTGAGGGAAATTAGTGATTACATATGTGCTTCTCAATATTGCAACTAGAAAATTTTTCAAAAGGAAATGAATATACCGGGAAGAAAACAAAACAACGAGGCATATTATGTTGGATTGATAGAAGGCATGGGAACAACTATGGAGTATGGATCAAATGGAATTGTAGTTTTCACCAACTCTGAACTTGTGTGCAACCAGATGAATGGTGTGTACCAAGTTAATAAGGAGAGGCTAAAATAATTGCATGGAATAGCAAACAATATTGTTAGCCAATTTCAATTTTTTAGTATAAGACATTGTACAAATGTGAATAAGATGTCTGTTGATCTATTTCATGGGTAAATTCCAATTCAGGATTCATCTATCAAAGATGAATTAATAGATGAATTAGAATTATATGGGACAATTCAAATGTAATATTCATCTCTCAAATATAATTTAGTTTTGAGACGCTCTTCTTCAAAAATTATTGATGGACATTGTAACATATCTTCGATATGTGTGTGTTTTGTACTTATAAATGTATTTTTTAATGACCATGTGTTTTTATCAATTCTATACCAAGTGTGCTCCCACCACACCATGTAAAGCGCAACTTGGTGAACTTCACATTTGCAACAAGTAGTGAAATTCACATTTTTATAAAATTAAAATGCGATGACTTCAACAAATTTTTGTTTAAATGGAGTTTCATGCTTCTTTTTTTATGACCATTTGTTTTTTTTCAATTTTATATCAAATGTGCTCCCACCATGTAAAGCACAATTTGGTGAACTGGACATTTTTATAAAAAAAAATTCTTAAATTGAGTTTCACACATCAATTATTGCTTTGAAATTTGTGTTTTACATCATTTGTGTACACTAAATTACATTAATTTTCTCAATTTTATTTTGAATTTATTTTAAATATAATTTAAAAAAATAATTGTAAATGTCCACTGTAGATATATATATCATGGAGGATGAAGGAAGAAGATCAACAAAATCCCATATCTCTACGAGAGAGGGGGATCAGGGACTGAGGGATGTTCATGGTATTCAAATGTAATCTTAAATATCCATACATATAAATACATGTGTGTGCATATGGAATTGATTTTTTATCAACTTTGTGAGTTAAATTAGTAGTTAATAAGTTTCATTTTTTATTTTTTAGGAGCTAAGAGGAGAAGGGTCTCTACTCCATCAATGGATTATGCTCATGGTTCACCCAGTCGTGGTATGTTTCACACAATTTAATCAATGAATATGTACATGTATTTATATGTATGAACGTTTTTTTCAATTGATTATAAATTCATATTTTTTTATGAAGCTTCTCTCTCGTCTCGAGAGGTTGGTGGTGGTTCAAATCCCTTTAGAGGGCCATTAATAAGTGCTAGTAGGTTGCGTGAAGGTGGTGATAATTATTCCCCCAGAGGCGAATCAACATATCATCGTGTTTGTTCTCAGCAGGATCATTCTGGTTCTCAACAGTCTTAGGGTGGGCAAGATGCTAGCCAACCACATTGAGGTGGCCATAATTTTGAATTATTTTTTCATTCAATTTGTACAAATTTGGTTACATGTGTTTTTTCTAATATACAAAATTTTATATATTGATGCAGAGGCTGAAAATGCTCCAAATGTTGGTCAAAAAAGATGTAAGGAAGAACTCTTCATTCAATAAGAAGTTTTTCCGCCCACCATGACTTATCCGGTCAAAATTTTCGATATACCTTGGGAAAGAAACATGCAGCCATGCACTTTAGAAAGGTGTCAACATCTTCATGGAAAATTGCAAAGAGATCTCGTGACTTTGACTCTACCTGATGAGAGTCGACAAAGTTTGGAAATAGTTACACACTCTCTAGGTGAACTAGTAGATGTGTACCGAAAGCTTGGGCCAACCACTGATACTTTTGTAGAAGTCATGAGAGAAAGAAAGGAAACAGTGATGGGTCCCGATAAATGGGAGGTTGTTAAAGAAAGAGGTACAACAACAATGGAAAAGTCTATGTTTAATTTCAAAGAAGGGTTGAAAAGAAAGATGTTGAAGGTGAAATATTTCAAGCACCCTGATATAGCTCACTATTTGTATGATAGACACCTTGTGGCCTATGGAAGACTCCCATGAAATGACGAGGTTCCACTTTATTTTGTAAAATTATTTTATGCAGAATTATTTTTGCAAATGAAACCGAATTACAATGACCTTCCCTATGAATTTTTTGGTCTTGGAAAAGTTCAATTGTGTGACCGTAGGGGCGCTTGGTGTGATGCTGAGTTGCCTCGTCCTAAGCCACCATTGGTTAGTCAACCTTTTCATGTCGAAACTTTGTAGTTAGAGATGGAAGCCACTTCTCAAATTAGTCAAGAAGCAAGGGATGCCATCATCAATAATGTTCACAATTGGTTGGGTGGAGTCAATTTTTGTCTGAATCGACAAAGAGCACGTGAGAATGCACGCACTAATTTTGTGTATTATATAGATGAATAGATTAACAACATGAGTGTTGAAGATCTAAGAACATATGCAAAGAATTGTCGCAATGGTTGGCATGACCTAATTGTTCATGAGGAAGAGGGTATGGGAACGGTATGTGTTAATGGTTAGGGTTCAATTATTTTAACACATGTACCATTTGTAATAAATGCATATATATGTACATTTATTTTTATACATTAATTTAACAAAAATGTATGATTATAAGTTAACACCATTTGTAGTTGTCACGCTTGATGAATGAAGAAAATGTTAATATCACGTTCAGAGCCTCTAGTTCAAACAATCAAGATGGGTCCCACCATGAAGATACGTTGGCAAATGTTAGTGTTTTTTATGTGATATTTTTAAAACAAATAATTGCGCACACATGTACATGTACATAAATATAATAAAATATTTTAACAGATTCTGATTCTGTCTAATGTTATTGGGATGGTGATACCTTCTTCTTCCTTGGGAGATGTACCTTCTACTTCCTTAGGAGATGTGCCAGATCCACAATAATAAGTATGAACAATTTTTCACTTTTTAAATTTATGTTTTTAAGTTATACATTCCACCTCAAAAATTTCCATTAAAAAAAGAGATATATCTATATCTTGAGTTATTTTAAATTTTTTGAATTTTAGGTTTTTGGAGATTTTTTTTTTGAACCACTCTTAGGAGATGTGCCAAATCCGATAGCACAAGTATTCAATTTTTCACTTATATATATATATATATATATATATATATATATATATATATATATATATATATATATATATATATATATATATATATATATCTCGTGTGTGTGTGTGTGTGTTTTTTTAAGTTATATAAGTTATAAATTGAAGCTTCAAATTTTTATTATAAATTGAGATCTAGAGATTTTGAGTTATTTTAATTTTTTTGAATTTTAGGTTTTTGGAGATTTTCTTTTGGAGCCTCTCTTAGGAGGTGTGCCAAATCCACCAGCAAAAGTATTCAGTTTTTCACTCATATATATATGTTTTTAAGTTATAATTTATACATTGAAGTTTAAAAGTTTTATTATAAATTGAGATCTTGATCTCGAGTTATTTTATACTTTTAAATTTTTTGAATTTTAGGTTTCTATAGAGGATCTCCGCAGACTCTAGCAATGGATATAGGAACATCCACACCATTTCAGCCATTTCAACAAGTTGTCTAACTTTTTTTTTAATATTATTGAAAATAAGTTTATATCTATGCATTTTCATTTGAAATTTTTTAATATATATATATATATATATATATATATATATATATATATATTGTACAGTTTACTGTTGGAGATGTTCCCGTGGGGGAAGTTGTAGCGGACGACTAACAAATGGAGAGGAAACCTCATGAGGTATTGCATGATTTTTTTTTTTTAAATATATATTTTTTACATGAAGTTATATATATTCTCACTCAATTTTAAAACATCAAATTTTAATTTTTGTACACATTGTGTACAGCTTACCCATCCTTCGTGGGATAGCTTGCAGATTGAGAATTTGTTGGGAAAGACACTACATCCATATATATTTGATGGATGATGCACATGCATACGTGCAACATTATATTTTCAATAGATTTGTAGTCTTAAATTTACTTTTTTATATATTATCTAGATGTAGTCATATATAACTTGATACTTGATACTTGTGAGATCTACAAATTTTGGACATATTTTATGTGAACTACATTTGGTACATGTGAATGTGATATATATAATGTTTTTAGAACTTAATTTTTGGATGGTTGAACTACATTTGGCATGTAAAGTAATGTTACAGTGTTATATATAATTTGTTTTGTTTTTAAAACTCAAGTTTTGGATGGTTGAACTACATTTGGCATGTGATGTGAAGTAATGTTGTGTTAAATAATTTGTTTTGTTTTTAAAGTGTTATGGTTCAAATACATTTGTAATGTGAAGCAATGTTACTTCATACTTGATACTTGTGATATATAATGTTTTGTTTTTAAAACTCACGTTTTGATACTTATGATCTATAATGTTTTGTTTTTAAAAAGTTTTGATACTTGTAATCTATAATGTTTTGTTTTTATAACTCAATTTTTGGATAGTTGAACTAAATTTGGCATGTGAAGCAATGTTTTGTTATAATTTGTTTTGTTTTTAAAACTTAAGTTTTGGATGGTCAAGAACTACATTTGGCATGTGAAGTAATTTTGTGATCTATATTAAAGTTTTTCTTTTGAAAAACTCAAGTTTTGGATGGTTGAACTACATTTGGCATGTGAAATAATGTTGTGTAACTATAATTTGTTTTGTTTTTAAAACTTAAGTTTTGGATGGTTGAACTACATTTGGCATGTAAAGTAATGTTGTGATCTATATTAATTTTTTTCTTTTGAACTACATTTGTCATGTGAAGTAATGTTGTGTTATAATTTGTTTTGTTTTTAAAACTTAAGTTTTGGATGGTTGAACTACATTTGGCATGTGAAGTAATGTTGTGATCTATAATTTATATGTGCTTAAAACAACCATAAAATTTTAAAAATGAAATCTATAATGTATATATATCAAGTACGTGCAACATTTTTTATCAATCCACATAGAAAATCCACTTTCAATGAATTCCATTCTAGAACACACACACACACACACACACACAGATATATATATATATATATATATATATATATATATATATATATATATATATATATATATATATGCAACATTTTTAATCAATGCATGTATAGAAAAGCTACTTTCAGTTGATACTAGTGTGAATTTACCAAAACAATGTACATGTGCAAACACTTGCACATATAACATAACAAGGCAGCTCAATTTTTAGTTGAGTTCTAGAAGTTCTAAAACATAAATCCAAAGAGAAGAAATTGTTGGGCAGTTCAATCAAAAAAATTCCAATGGAATGCCATCTTCAATGATCTATTCATTATCAGATGTTGGCATTTTCCATTTCTTAATTTTATTTTTTTCTTTGATTGAACCTCTATCAAATTTATGTGTGCTTCACACACCAGGTGACTGCATTGACAACTTATGACATCGGTTTCATAGTCTTCAAAGTAAAAAAACTCCCCACTTTGATTAGTTTGTCTGAAAAAAATAATATTTTAGTATAATAGATCCTCTTTCATATGGAAACCCATGATCATTATAGTTTTCTAATAATTTCATTTTTTGTTCAGTGCAATGCATCAAATAATAATTCACATTTTCATCGTCGTCATTTGGTGCAATTAAAACAAAAAATTGTCCTGCACAATAAAACAAACTTAACAAACTTATGTATTTAAATTTATTTCTAGATCTCTATCATTTGAAATCAATTAAAATTTTACCTTCTCTAACAAGATCAGAAATTCGATTACCATCAGATGATATTGTAGTCTCCTCTGATTTCATTTCTTCAAACATTGCAATGGACATTTTCCGTTTTGTATTTAGCTCTGTATGTCTCCAATATTTTACATACGTTTTGTTTCCAAAAACATCATTGGATTCTATGTTGTGTATGAAAACATGACAAAAACCAGAATATTTTCTTTTATCCAATGAAAACACATTTGTGAACAACTTTGTTTTAATTGAATGCAATTTTCGAGTCCCTTTTATTGTTTCAATGTCATTTCCAATTGATCTATCTACATGTTTGATCCCAGTATGCAAAAAAAACCTATATATGGAAAATTCAAAGAAGAATGTAAATATGATATCAAAATACCATCAAAGATAATCATTACATGATAAATTTACACTATTTAAAATTATATATCCAATAAAAATTAAATTGAATGTACCTTTGCACTTCCCTTGATTGGTTAGTCTCATGGCTTAGAGCAACAATGCATCATTGAAAAAATGCTTTAGCATCCACAGGTCGGTTTGCAGAGGGGTTCATTTGATATCTTTGAAGTGTTGGTTTTATGCATGCCCCTGCACCGTCATGTTATCCTTTTCGATGGCCAGTCTCAAATAAATTCCAACAATGTTTAATGCAGGTTTTCTTATGAAGAAAACACAACCAAAAGAATAATCGTGAAGATTTGAATTGACCTGTGCATCCATCTGACCATATCCAATGTTCATTGAGTTTTATTCCAATACTTTTCAAGGACTCATAAATCTTTCCAAAACAGTGTTGTACAAATATGTATCATGTGTACGATCATCACTGATATAAAAGTGATATTATTTAATAACATGTCGATTTTCACTGGTGCTTTCTATATGACCGACATTTTTCTCACCATGTCTATATGGAATATGAATGAGCATGGAGACTTGGTCAGAATGATAGTATTCACTATAAATTTCTTTTTGTGGAAAAAAATGTGTATTTTTTTGCAAAATTGATGTCAGGATATTGGGTTAAATCACATCCTAGCATATAAAAACCTGTGTGCATCCTTCATTATTAAAAATATCATATAATTCTTCAAAAAAAAAAAACACACTTGACGCAGCTCAAAATATACATAAGGTAAAAGAGAACCATACAACAAAAAACATGTTGATATACAATAATACAAGAATTCCTTGGCGAAATATTACAACGGATAACCTTTCGCTCTCGACCCTTTACAACAAGCTCTCAACCAATTCCTCACTCTCTCTATATTTCTCACTTCCTCACTTGTTATTCCTCATACAACTCTCCTATTTATACATAAATATGAATTTATTCAATCCCATAAATTCCTCCACAAAAATCTCAACTAAAATCTAATTTAGACTTACCTTATTTTGGACTCAACTAAGTCCCACTTATGGAATTCCTAATCCCTATATTATCTACCTAATTCAACTCCACTCATATCCTTAATTATTTAAGGAATATTTACAAAAATCCTCACATTTATATTTTCTCTCTTAATTTATTAAAAATGAGTAAAATAATTAAATAAATAATTAAAACATCTCACCCCCTAAATCACACAAATGAAAATGGAAATTCATCTTTGATGCTTCTGCATTAGACTCCCCATGTAGAGAAGTTTCCATAGACTCCTCTCTCTGAGTTCTGTCTCTTTTCTATAATAGTGAGACAACCACAAGTCCTAATGACTTGCTCCCTCCAGGATTCCAGACTCTGTTCTGCTGCTGGTCCTTCAAAGTATCAACTCTATTTGGTAACTCATCATGCACTCTGTAAATCGGATTCCATCGACTTCTCCAACACTTTCTTTCGCCAATTCCTTGGAGTAACTCCTATTTTTCGAATTCTTTTGTCTCCAACTGAGTTGAACACTGAAATTTTTGCAATGGAAAATAATCAATAATGTCTTCTTGACCACAACTATAGTCATTGATTTCTTTTATAGCAACAAATTTCTCGTATGGTGTTGTACCTGCATTCATCAAAAAATTGTTAGTTTTAAAAATATAAGACCTTTTGGTGTCTTTTGATGCTTCAAGCACCAATATACCATCATCAACTTTCTAGATTTC
Source organism: Pinus albicaulis (assembly GCA_034641835.2). Lineage (NCBI taxonomy): Eukaryota > Viridiplantae > Streptophyta > Pinopsida > Pinales > Pinaceae > Pinus > Pinus albicaulis. The sequence continues at coordinate 8,211 of JAXQQM020068358.1, read as the reverse complement.
AGTAGACTATGTTTTGGACTGTTGGCTGCTTCCATCTTTATCCTGCTGGATCAATATTTTTATCTCCTTTGTGTCTCTACGGACATAATTTTCTTGCCGCTTCTGATCTTCCATCTCAAATCCAAATAATTTCTGCTGAATTTATCCAACTTCGACATCATATCTATTAATGTCATTTTTTGTACCTACTGTTACATCATTATTTGAAAATTTATAACATTCATTCAACTCCATAAATGTTAAAAACATTTCATCCCTATCATGCATAGTAACTGCAATTTCTTCGGGATCAGGTTCTGCAAGCTTTACTTCTCCATTAGGTTCCTTAAGCCATCGTTACAAGAACTTGATTTCCATATGAAATCTTTCCATCACTTTATCATAATTTTCCTTCCCAGCTTCATTCTTCTTCTGAAAATCTTCCTGAGTTATCCTGGTTTCAACATCATCACATTGTAAAATTTTGTCAGCAAATTCACTAAACAAATACATTTGTTTACCTCCTTGGAATATCTCTTTGGAATTTCCATTTTTATTTTGCTCCATAATAGATTTAACTGGCTATCTTACCCCAAACAAGAATTCATTTATGATTTATTCCTATTGCAACAAATCAGTACCTTCCTCCTTTGAAAGGCATTCTCCATCACACTTCACCTTAATATTTTACTTCATCTTTGTGATAGTTCCATCAGACTTCTCACCATCTCTTGCACATCCTGCAAACATACGTAAACTATGAGATTTAAAAATTCAAGGCTTCATAGCCTCATCTACTACTCTTGTCAATACATCTTCAGATTCCTCTGAACTATCCCAATAGTTCATGAGAACTTCCTCATTGATCTGTTCACCCAGAATTTCACCCTGTTCTGGGCCACAAATGGAAACATCCATTTTTAACTCAGCCTTTCCGAGTTCTTCACACCTCAACATCCACTCGAGCTTCCTCATCTCTTTCGTCAACTATATGTTTACCTGCTTTTCCCTCATTGCGTGTATCCTCAACCACTTTAACTTCTTTCTCATGGTCCAACCATGTGTCTATTCCTTCACATTTTCCTGCAAAAATTCCATTAAGAATTCAAGGTGAACAACTATCTCAGCCTTCTCCTGCTCATAATCTTCATTAGTCAACTCCTCACATATGCCACTTACCTTGGCATTTTACTTCTTCTTCCCTTTGTTGTGGTCTTCATCAGATCTTTAGAAATGAATATCAACAATCATCTTCCCCTCTTTTATAAAATTCATCTATTCACGTGTGGATTTCATTCACTATTCTTTTCAACAAGTCCTCACACTTGCCATTCAACAATGCAATATTTCTTTTGACACTTGACCTCTTTCGGTTATTTGTCTTAGAATCGGTCTCTGGGAAATTCTCTTGCTTCAATTTTCTGCAAACAATTCTTTAGTAATTCATGTCTTACAATGACCAATTCTTTGGGTGTCGGGCTCCACCGATCATGCACCCCATTACATTCAGACTTTTTACTTAGCTTACAACTCTTTGACTTTAGACTTACACCAATTCTTCATCTTGGATGAAAATACTCAATATTAACTCAAACTATCCAAACCTTCATTTTACTCTAACATATGTTTTGACTTCAAGGCTCGACCCAATAATTATGATAGTGGATATTTTGACTTAATTCAAGTTATACAATCATCCAATGAACATACACTCCTAATACATTTTATGATGTAAAATATTCACTCTCTCCCATACTTCATTTTTATGAAAGATCATCAGTTTCCCATTATCATTTCACATGATGCTAAAGTCTTTAATTGAAAGGCATTTCAGTTTCCCAAGATTTATTTTATGGTGAAAATAAATAAACCATTCAATTTTCAACATTCGAAAATACCTTTATGAATCATCATACCTTATGCTCCCTTCATGGTTTTTAACAAACCTTCTCTTCGCAATCTCAATTCTGTGGATTCTACTCTTCTGTGTTATCTTTGTCACTATGAATACTCGCATGGCCTTCATACCATAAGCTCGTCATCTTAATGCCAAACGTTTTCCTTCACTTTCATGAGCCATACAACATGAATTCACATCTCTTCACCTGTGTACAAAGAACATGTTTTCAACTTCTTTGTTGAATAATGTACAACTTGTACATTGTGTCCATCCTGAATAATTCCTCCTTAGATTTTGCCACATGATGGTAAAACAAAGATGTTACAACATCAATAAATTGTCTAGCAATTATGGTGACCCTATGTTGAAGAATGCTAAGGCATGATTATGAAGACAATCAACAAAGAAATCAAACCATGGGGCTCTACACTTAAAGGCATTCTTCCCTGTGATCATTTCTACACTCATAAATAATCAGTCACATTAAAAAATATATTTTTCTACCTTCGATAAAAATTCCTTTATGAAACCTACACCATCTTGAAGAGAATAATTTTTCCTTTCCAACAAGCTATTACTCAGCCCTAAACTCCAAGTGTTTTGAAAGCTATTGATTTTTCAAGTTTAAGGTAAATTTTTGTCAAGTGAACATGTAGGACATCCACATCATCATGGTAATGTCTAGCAATGAGTGCATCACTCAAGTCATCACTTAATGATGCAGTGATATGTTATAGTGTAGCATTATTAGGAGAACTTCAAATTAGTATTCCAACCCTCAAATGATCTCCAACCATGATCATCATAAGTCATCATCAAGTATCATCCAAGTGTATGACATCATCATGTGACATCATTGGTTAAGATCTAGATCATCAAGTGCATGCAACATTAGATCAAGTACTTAGGGCTTCCTTCACTACTGGTTTGACTTCTTCATGAATTGACATATTCATTGATAGTATCCAAGTCAACCAAGAGTCATGGCATCATCATCTAGAACCAGGATTCTCAAGAATATTGACATCTCAGTCAATGCCACATTTACATCAATGACATCCTTGATTAACAATATTCCCCTTTGTCATTGACAGAAATATTATTTCCCTTCCAATCTCTCTCCCCCTTTGACATCAATGGAAAACGAGGTGCCCAAATAGTCCCCCTGTCAGGCTGCTTCTTTTATTCATAAGTTGTAGTCCTTCATAGGTATGTTACTCCCCCTGCCATGGTGCTTTTTCTTCTGGAAACCTGTTTCATGATAGAAGTGTTTGTAATTTATTCATGTGATGCACCATCTCCCCATGTCTGCACAAATTCCTTTAGCTCATGAAGGATTTCTCACCTTGTTTGATCAAGTAGAAGGCATCATCATAATATCATGTTTTTCTTCAATGGAGTTACTTTCGAGAGATGATTTATCAATATTGTCCATGTGTAACTCATCAAGGATTTCATAGGGCCCACTCATGGCTCACTTTCTGTAAGAATACTCAAGAATCATAAAATCCCCCTAACTATATGCATGGTATCGTTTTGGTAGGGTTTCACCATCAAATAGTTGGAATATCAAGGATGACTTCATCTAGTCAACAACATGTGTTGTTTTCTGGAGTGTTCAAGGGACTTCTGGATTCAACTTGTTTCCTTCTCCACACTTGTGTATCTTTCTTCACTGGCATGGTTCTAGCTTGTGCAAGGGCCCAAGTCAAGTTACAATCGCGTGCCATATGTCCAATGTTATGGAAATTAAAGCACTATATTTTGTTCATGAATAAGAAATCATGACTTCTTCTTGCGAAATTGCTTCGAGGAGATTGGCGGGGACCATTACATTTGTCTTTGTGATATGCCCTACAGTATTTTTCCATGTACCCAAAGTTTGTATAGAAATATAAATAACCAAGAAATATACTTTGGTACGTTGGAGATGGAGTTTTCCTTGATGTACTTTTGAAGTCTTTTTGCCTTGGAATTTTTTGATGATATTCATTGCCTTTTGTATTATTGACACCATCTACAAGTCTCCTTGGAATATAATTTCTTCTGTTGTTGTCTTCATTCTTCTCCTTTTCGTTGCTATAACTGGGAGCATCAACATTTCTTTCTAGGTTTCTCACATCTTTATTGTTTGAAGCATTATCATTCTTTCTTGAGGATTCACCTACATAGCCAAGACCTGATTTATCAAGGGGAGACCTTTGTTGACTTAGGATGTCATCTAGGGTTTGAGAGATTTTCAAGTTTTTATTTAGCAATTCAACTTCGTTTTCAAGAAAGACAATCTCTCCTTTCAACTTTTCACAATCTTCATCTTTCATAAGTAGTTTCTTCTTCATTTCTTCCACCATCCTTTTTGCTTCATGTGCTTCGATTTTAAGGGAGATGATATTTGATTTCATTATGAAGACTTCTTCATTCTCCTTTGATAGACTACTCTCCATTTCTTCTTTTATTCTTGTAGCTTCACATGTTTTGGCCTTGAGAAGATTGATGTTTGATTTTAGTTTCAAGATTTCTTCATCCTTTTCATCTAGTTGGCATATCATGGTGTTTCTCTCCTTTTCAGTTTCATTAACTTTTCCTTCTATGACAGCCAAAGTTTCCGTCACTTTCTCAGCTACTTGCACTTGTTTCCTTTCTTCTTCTAGTTGATATCTAAGAGAGTAGACCTCTTCCTTGTATTGACCAATCTCTACTACAAGATTATTCAAGCTCTTAAGTCTTTGTTCAAGGTGGCTTGACAATGTTTCTTCCCTTTTCTTTGCCTTATCCAATTGATTTTTCATATATATGATTTCTTTATGATGCTTTCTTTTATTTTGATGAAATTCCTCTTTAAGTTTGGAGAGCTCCTCATCTCTTTCCTGTACTTGAGGCTTGACAAAGTCAACTTAATTCCTTGTGTTGTCTTGCTTACCATCTTGTGATTTCTTCTTAAGTTCATCATTTTCCTTTTTCAAACTATTAATATCTTCCATGGAAGACATAAGTTTATTCAGAAGATATTCTTCAAAGTCTTCTTTGTTCTCTTCATCTTCTAGGTGTTCTTTAGCCTCGTTGTCATCTCTTTTATCTTTAGCTTCCTTGAGAAATTATGGAATTATTTATTTTTTTCCAACATCTTCTTGACTAGAGATAATTTTCAACAGTCCTTTTGAGTGAAGATCATGAAGTTTGTCCCATATGAATTTTGCTAACGAACATTTTTCAAAATTGGCTTTCACTGAATTTGGTAACCCATTCAAAATTTCCTTCATTTCTCTTATATTGTACTCCTTGGATTGTTCATCCATCCTGTCATTAGTAATCACTAATTTCGAAACTTCAATTCCTTGAGTCTTCAAGAAATTCCTCATTCTTGCCACCTGTATATCAAATTTTCCATTGAACAATGGAGCCTTTGCAAATTGATTTACTTCAATTTCCATGGTTGAGGAAGAAATGTATTTAGGAGCATTGGAGACTTTCTTTCTTGGCTTTTCCATTTGTATTCAATATTATCTCCACAAGATCTTCAATATGTATTCAAGTCTTGCTTAAGGGTATCTCAATATTACTCCAAATCCTCCTCAAGATGTATATCAAAACTTCCACCAAGAACTCTGCACCAAGATGTTAAAATCCTCTTCAAAGGTTGCTCCAATGTACTAATACAATTAGTCTCCAAACATACCAATATTAGTCTTCAAAGGAAGTCTTTAAAAGTTCCAAAGATAATCCTTCAATCTTCCCTCAATCCCAACCCATGTCTACTTCTAGCTACTTCTAGGACTTTCAAAATGTCTACAAAATGCTGCTTCAAAATCCTTTTAAGGGCTACTTTAATGACTACAATATCTGCTCCAAGACTCCTTCAAGGACAGCTCAATAAGGTATTTTCAATAAACCTTCAATACATTTCATTAGAGCTACTCCATGGAACTCATCAAACAATGCTACAATTCTATTACAACAATTATAGTAAGGTCTATTCAATACTTTACCAAGACTTCTCTTCTAATATAACTCTGCTCCAATGGTCTCCAAGAAGCTTCAACTAGGATTTCCAAAATTTCTTCAAAGTCTGGTTCCCATCTTCACAGAATCTGCCCAAGAGTGCTTTAGTTGTACTTTACCAACTCTATGAGCTGCTTCAGCAAAAAAGTGTCTTCAACAAGATTTTAGTAGTGCTCCCATGCTGTTTTAAAAATGCCTCAATTATACCCCAAATAATGCTTCAACAAGGATCTCAATTATGCTGCTTCAGTGTTCCAAGAAGTGTTTTAATAATGCTCCAAGTGCTGCTACAAAATTCTTCAAAGAATAGCTTTCAAAACTAATTGGGTCATAGGTTTGTTGTAGGACTACTATCATTGATCCGAGGTGCAGATATGAGCCTCCAATTTGTCATAGGTCCGAGATAATATTTGTAGACTGCAATTTTCAGATCTTGTGATTGTCCACACACCACAGTTTGTAATCTGAGCTTGAAATGAGCTCCACAGGTAGCTGTATGTAGTGTAATTATTTCACTGGTTTTTTGTTATCCCACAAGTTCGATGCATCCCTACAGGTCAGCAATCTGAGCTAAACAAGTGTCCAAGACTTCACTGTATTGAAATCCGACCCTTTTATATTCTTCCCATCCAAAAATATCAGATATGAATATGTGAAATTTTTTCTCTGAAATGAAAAGTTTGTCCACATATTTATAGTGGTTTGCCAAATTTGAAAGGACACATTTGTTTGGAGGGAAGCCGACATGAATGTGTGAATGTAGGTTGGCTGCCCAAAAAAAAAATATTTTTCTAACTTAAAAATTCATTTTCTCTTAGGATATTTGGAGTTAAGAGTTGAGTGAGGGCTTGTTAGAAAGAGGGAAAATTCCTCTTTAAGATGGTATAGGATTCATTTGGAAAGGATGCCTCCAAGATGTCCAAAACTAATTTTCTTTGTGACAGTTTCTGAAATCTTTAGTGTAGAAGATGATTAGGACAGTATGGCTTCTTTTTTTGGCTTCTCCATTGTTTGTCTTCTCCTTTACTTGGCTTCTTCATCATCAGAGGAACATGTAGTAAATCCACATAATCATGGTAATGTACAGCAATAAGTGCATCACTCATGTCATCACATAATGGCGCAGTGATATTTTATAGTGCAACATTATTACGAGAACTTCAAATTAGTCTTCTAACCCTCAAATGATATCCAACCATGATCATCATAAGTCATCATCAAGTATCATCCAAGTGTATGAAATCATCATGTGACATCATTGGTTAAGATCTAGATCAGCAAGTGCATGCAAAATTAGATCAAGTACTTAGGGCTTCCTTCATTAGTGGTTTGACTTCTTCATGACTTGACATGTTCATTGATAGTATCCTAGTCAACCAAGAGTCATGGCATCATCATCTAGAAATAGGCTTCTCAAGAATATTTACATATTGGTCAATGCCATGTTGACATCAATGACAACCTTGATTAACAATATTCCCCTTTGTCATTGATGGCAATATTCTTTCCCTTATAATCTCTCTCCCCTTTTGACATCAATGGCAAATGGGGTGCCCAAATACTCCCCCTGTCAAGCTGCTTCTTTTCTTAATGATTTGTAGTCCTTCATAGGTATGTTACTCCCCTTGCCATGGTTCTTTTTATTCTGGAAATATTTTCCATGATATATGTGTTTGTATTTCCTTATGTGATGCACCATCTCCCCCTGTCTGCACAAATTCCTTGCTCATGAAGGATTTCTTACCTTGTTTGATCAAGTAGAAGGCATCATCATAATATCATGTTTTTCTTCAATGGAGTTACTTCCGAGAGATGATTTATCAAGATTGTCCATGTGTAACTCATCAAGGATTTCATAGGGCCCAGTCACGGATCACTTTCTGCAAGAATACTCAAGAATCAGAAACTCCCCCTAACTATATACATGGTCTCTTTTTGGCAGGGTTTCACCATCAAATACTTGGAATATCAAGGATGACTTCATCTAGTCAACAACATGTGTTTTCTGCTGGAGTGTTCAAGAGACTTCCGGATTCAACTTGTTTCCTTCTCCATACTTTTGTAGATTTCTTCTCTGGCATGGTTCTAGCTTGTGCAGGGGCCCAAGTCAAGTTACAATCGCATGCCATATGTCCAATGTTATGGAAATTGAAGCACCCTATTTTTTTCATGAATAAGAAATCATGACTTCTTCTTACAAAATTGCTTCAAGGAGATTGATGGGGAAAATTATATTTGTATTTGTGATATGCCCTACAATATTTTTCCATGTGCCCAAAGTTTGTACAAGAATAGAAATAAGCAAGAAATATACTCTAGTACCTTGGAGATGG
>JAXQQM020069049.1:0-78155 GCA_034641835.2 Pinus albicaulis | reverse complement strand
AGTCGCGCCAACTAGCGCGGCCTTTGTATAAAACAAAGAGGATTAGCGCGGGTCCGTGCCTGGTACTCGTGCTAACTGCTGAGCCCTAAATTTTGAAATTTCCTCCGTAAAAGACCTCAAACCATGATTAAATATAATGAAATGTAGCTTAAAATATCGCTAATGGAAGCAGCTCTTACCTGAAGAAGATGGAATCCAGATTAGTCCACTGGATTTTTCATAATCGTCGCCTCAAGATCGCAAAGGAAATGGCTCACTATCGCTCTACAAAGAGGTAAAAAGGTGAAAAGTGAATAAGTTTTTACTATTTGTAATATTTATAACTTTTCAAATCAAAATTGGGTTTTAAGACTTATTTTTCCGACATTTTATTATATTTTTGTAGAAAAATGGGTTTTACACTTGCTTTTTGTGAAGGGACAGGTTTCCACGCGATTAAGACAAAGACACGAGTTGTATTTTATACTTTTTTGGACTCGGTAAAAACATGAAAATTTACTACTGGAGTCACCTTTCAGCTCTTTTCTGACTCTCTAAAACTAAAAATATTGTGTTGCATGTTGTCTCTCTTCTTTTCATGTGTACAGGTATCTGAATGCTACAAGCTCACAGATCATGACCTGTCCAGCTAGGAACGGAAGAACCACTTCTTCTTCAACAACAACGAAGGAATCACGGTAAGCGATCTATCGCGATTCTACTCTTTGTAACTAGGAACCAACAACTTTGCGTATTTCAATTGTTGCTAGACCCACTCTACGGCTAGTGGGATTGCCTCTATCTGCAGAGGGGATTTACCTCCACAACATCAAGGTTAAGGTTAAGGTAGAGATTAAGGTTAATATTAGGTTAAGGGTAAGGTTAAGGTTAAGTTAAGGTTAAGGTTAAGGTTAAGGGTTTGGATAGGTTAAGGTTAATGTTAAGGTTAAGTTAAGGTTAAGGTTAGGTTAAAGTTAAGGTTACGTTAAGGTTAGGTTAACGTTAAGGTTAAGGTTAAGGTTAAGGGTTTAGTTAAGGTTAATGATAAGGGTTTGGTCAAGGTTAGGGTTAGGTTATAGTTAAGGTCAATGCTAAGGTTTGGTTAGAGTGAAGGTTAAGGTTAAGACCAGTAACCTTAACCTTAACATTAATCTTTACTTAACCTTAATCTTAACTATGACCTAACCCTAACCTTGACCAAACCCTTAACCTTAGCCTAACTAAACCCATAACCTTAACCTAAATTAACCTTAACCTTGACCTTGACCTTATCCTTAACCTTATCCTTAACCTTCACCTTAACCTAACCTTAACCTTGACCTTAACTATAACCTAGCCCTAACCTTAACCTTTACCTAACCTTAACCTTAACCTTAACCTTGAACTTAACATTAACCTTAACCTTAACCTTAACCTTAACCTATCCTTAACCTTAACCTTAACCTTAACCTTGACCTAACCATAACCTTAGCCTTAACCTTAACTATAACCTAACCCTAACCTTAACCTTCACTATAACCTAACCTTAACCTTAACCTTAACCTTAACCTTATCCTAACCTCAACCTTAACCTTAACCTAACTAAACCTGTAACCTTAACCTTACCTTAACCTAAATTTAACCTTAACCTTAACCATAACTCTAACCTTGACCAAACCATTAACCTTAACCTTAACCTAACCTTAACCTTAACCTTAACCTAACTATTACCTTGCCCTTAACCTAACTAAAACTTAACCTTGACCTTGACCTTAACCTTAACCTTAACCTTACCCTTAACCTTCACCTTACCCTAACCTTAACCTCACTAAACCCGTAACCTTAACCTTTCCCTTAACTTTAACCTAAACCTTTACCCTTAACCTTAACCTTAACCTTACCCCCTTAACCTTAACCTTATCCTAGCCTTAACCTTAACTAAAACCTAACCGTAACCTTAACCTAACCCTTAACCTTAACCTTAACTTTAACCTAACCTGAACCTTGACTTTACCCTCAACCTAACCTTAACCTTAACCTTAACTTTACCTTAACCTTGACTTACCCTTAACCTAACCTTAACCTTAACTTTAACCTTAACCTTAACCTAACTATAACCTTACCTTAACCTAACTTAACCTTAACCTTCACCTTGACCTTAATCTTAACTTTAACTTTACAATAATATTAAGGGTTTAGTCAGGTTAAGGTTAAGGTCAATGTCAAGGTCAAGATTAAGATTAAGTTTATAGTCAAGGTTAAGGTTAAGGGTAAGATTAGGGTAAAATTTCATGTTAAGGTTAAGGTTAAGGTTAAGGTTAGGGTTAAGGTTAGAGTTAGGTTAAGGTTAAGATAAAAATAAGGTTAAGGTTAAGGTTAGATTAAGGTTAATGTTAAGGTTAGGGTTGGGTTAAGGTTAAGATAAGGATAAGGTTAAGGTTAAGGTTAGGGTAAAGGTTAAGGTTAAGTTTAAGGTTAAGGCTAAGGTTAGGTTGTTACACTAAAATTTGTCATCCTGACATTTTACTATGAGTATGAGATCATTATTACTCATACTTCGTCCTTTTGCAAGTCTAACATATCAGCTCCTCATGTCAAGCTTTCAAAATCAGAGAAAAGTTCCTAAAATCCCCTAAACATTGGTATCACACTTTCTCTATACATTCCCTGCGGTCCCGCACCTAAATTTCAGCCTGCATGCGGAACCACACTGCACGTTCCTTGTGTTGTGGGTGCGGACCTCTGTAAAACATAAAAAGGCGAGAAAGTAAAGATAAAAAGTGAATTTCAGATGAATTCTAGAATATTCTAGATGGGAATTTTCGGGAATGGATACGCTTTGAGAAGGTTCATGCATCCCTCACTTGATGGAGCTAACCCCTTGATGTAAGGAGCTAATCCCTTTGAAGGAGGATTCTATCCCTTCATATTTGGAATAAGAAACCTCCTCTTTTCCACTATAAAAAGAGGCCTTGGGTATCCTCAAAGGGAGTTAAAGCTTAAGATATTTGAAGTTAAATGCTGCTGAGATTCAGACTCAGTTAACTAAGACTTTCTGTGAGGTTAGATCACTCATCTCTATTTTTCTTGGTTCAAAGAGTGCAATGCTTGTCAAATTAGAAGACATTCCTGCTTCGGACCCCAGGAGGACCTGCACAACATCAAGGCACAGGTTGTAAAGGTTTTCTTTATTTGAAGTTAATACAAATATACTCATTTCTCTCATTAAACTATCGATTCATGGTTTATTTCATAAATTCCTTGATCATTATGATAAGCATGGTTTATAATAATGTCTATACAGGTGCTGCGTAATATTTTTGCTTGTTTGTGACTGCAGATTCAAGAGTAACGTTCTTTCAGTGCACGGGAAGGACTTCAACGAGATCAAGCAAGCGCTGGACATAAGGTAGGCCTTACACCTATATAGTGTTTTTATGAATCTTATATGCTTAGAGAGAGATTAGTATAATTGGCTGTTTCTTGCTAGTTACTTTTAGTACTAGAGAGATCGGTCTTGTCCGCAAGACGGATTAATCTACACAACAAAATGGCGACTCCACTGGGGAAAGAACTTGTTGTTTTTGGTTCTCTTTTATTTTTGATTTGAGGAAACATTTTTTCCTGGTTTTTGATTGATACATATCTATCTGGGTAATTTAGATTTTCCCTGTTTTTGAAAATTTAGAAATATTTCAAGTTTTTCTATAATTTTTCCTAGGACCGCACTCTGGCCTACTTTGACAATGCGGGCAGGTTCGCACTTTCTCTAGAGAATACAGTGCGGGACCGCACCTGTCAATACTGGTTGCCTGCGGACCCTGTTAAAATTTTAGAAAATCTCTAGATTTTTTTTTCTAGTTTGTTTCTAGCTTTTTGGTGTCTGCCCAGACTGATAATTGTTTATGTCAAGAATTTTTTGCGAATGAACTCCAACAGTGTTAATGTTTTGATGATTTTTTAGAAGATTTTGCTGATTGGATTGTTTTTCCACTTGGTCTTTGTAGCAATTTGACTTTTGAAAATTTGCAGTATCTCAGATTACATTGATCTCTTTTTGTTTTTTGAATCCGACCTGATTGTGAAAACATCCTATATTGAGAAATTAAGCCTTTGTTTCTTTGCAAATCTTTGAAAAACTTGGTTCAAAGTTTTGAATTTCATTTTTATAAAAACATATTTTGAGTGTTTTTGATCTGGTTATCTGAACGAATAGATTCTTAGTTTGCTGAACAACTAAGGGAAACATTCATAAAAAAAAATCTTAAAAGCCTTTACTCAATTTAGATTTTAGATCTCAAGATTAGATTTTGTAGTTTTGAGTAGTTTTAGTTTTGTAGCTTTCTTTCAAAAGAAAATTGTTTTGTAGCTTCTAGTTTGGAAAAGAAAATGATTTTTCTCGTGAGCTTTAATAGTTTATTGAAAAGACAAAATATTTTCTTTCAATCATTTTTTATGTTTAAAGAAGGAATTAAAAGAATTGCATTCTCTAACTATTTATTTACATAGCAAGTTCATTGAAAGAAAAATAATTGAATATCATCGTAGGTGCATTTTAGTGTTTTTGGAAGTCGAGTCTTCACATCATCCAAAGTTTCATTTCCGCACCCATTGACTTAAGAAACAGATCATAAAAGTAACGCTTAACTAAAATTCATCTAGTAATCTTTTTATTTCTAGGGCTCTTATCACCAACATAGCTTAGGCTAGTATCTTGGAGTAGGGAGTAATTAACTCTCCAAGATAGCTAAAACAAACAAGTAGACAAATCTTGCGGTAGGAAGAAATTCCAATTGTTGCATCTATGCTCTAGGAAGCTCCTCCTAAAGGAGTTAAGCACGAGATCATATCTGAACCAGTGGGGTAATCAATCCTTCCTCATTGGGAACGATAGAAGATATACACGTATTAAAAACGTAAACCTCGATAGACCATTGTCGAGGAGCCTGGGGTCACTTGTCGGTAAACCTTGGATTATTTCAAGGAGCCTTCAAGGGGATTGAGCTTTGTTACTCTACCCTTGCGTGTGTGTCGGATCGTAGACTGTTCCCCCAGGTATATTTGTTTCAATTGGTAACCTTAGTGGCTATAATCTTTAGGATTCTTTCCTAAGGTGACAGTGGAGGGAAGATCCCACTGTACCTGGAACAGACGTCAGCTAGACTCACTTGGACTCTCCGGAGGGTTATCTTCACTCGAGATGGTATAGTGGAGAAACTTGCACCGGTCTGTTTCATTAAGCAGGTTGTCGGGGTAATTGTTCCAACCGCCCTTTTCGTGTTAAAATTCTACTAAGTTGGATTTCATCACCAACTAGTGTTTTTAGTACGGAAAGTTACCTGTTTGTGTGTGGTTTGAACTCTTAGATTTTTAAGCGAATGATTCAATTGTTTGTTTCTTAGAGACTTTAGGTGTTTTCATTGAAATTTTTCTTTTTTTGCGTGTGATTAGATAATTTTTAATCGTGGCGGAATTGCCGAGACAATCCCGGAGAATACAAGGGAAACCCCCTGAATATTCACCAAGTCAACTTGAAGGGCTTCGAGCTCTGATACCACACAGTAGCCGTAGACTTAGATCAACAGAAGTTGAAAGCTTTGCTATAGTTATACATCCTGATCATCAAATACCTACAACAGAATAAATTCAAGAACCGATTTCAGTTTCTGAAGTTACTGAAAATATTTCTCCTTCCGGTGAATTATCTAATGAACCTGAAATCTCCGAGCCTGAAACTGAATCTTCTGTGTTAGAAACATCTTCAGGATTTGTTACACCAACTTCTAGCGATCCAGGTTCACCTAGGGTAATAAATATCATTACAGAAAATCTTCCCTCTGGACTTATTTCTATTGAAGAACTTACTAATCTAGACGAAGACATATCTCTTCCCAACTCCCCTCAATCGTTAAATCTTAGGGAGCGTGAATCTATTTTCTACAGCCCTATCCGAACTAATCCTTGGTATCTCTCTTTAACAGACTTTTTAGAGAATCTGGGATTTTCTTTTTATCCACCTCGAGTTCCATTTCATCCTACACCCAGAGGTTATTATCCGTCATCTTTTATGGCTGGTGAGTCATCCATGTTTTCTCAAACGCCTGAATCATTTTTACATGGTGGTCCTTCTGTTCCTTCAGGATATCAGTCTTTGTCTGGTACCTTCTCGGGAGTAGCTCCTCAACCCATTGAAAATGTGTTATCATCTGGTTTTGATGGACTTAAAATTGAAACGTTGAACGCAGAACAAATTTTTATGATGTCTGGTAATATTCCCAATCCTCAAGCTCAAGGCAGTCAGTTTCCTTCTGGGGGCCAACCTCAGGGAATTCAGTTACCGCCTGGGGGGAAATCTCAGGGTAGTCAATTACCGCCTGGGGGGCAACCTCAAGGTAGTCAGTTACCACCCGGGGCACAACCTCAAGGTAGCTTTTTCCCAGGACAAACTGTGGATCCATATTATTTTGGGGGGCAACCCCAAGGACAATACATACCTCAGGGTTATCAACCTCAAGGACAGTACATTCCTCAAGGCCAACCCCAAACTCAATATGCTCCTCAGGGTCCTCAACAACCCCAACTTCAGTACGTGCCTCAAGGTTATCAACCTCAAGGGTAGTACCCAATGCAAGGTTAACAACAGCCTTTTGGTCAACCATCTGTTCAAGGAGCCGTAAATTTACCTTTTAATTATCAACCCTACGTTCAACCAGGTTTTGGTCCTTAAGTTCAACCTTCTACGGAACAATACCTCGGAATGATGGTGTGGGATTCGTCCCAATATCAACAGCCTTTGCAGCCTAATGTGCAGTTGCCTTATCAACCTGGCCAGCCAATGGTTTTTGGTTCAACTCAGCAACCTGTCCAGCCAGCTATTCAAACTCCTGCACCTAGTTCAGTTCAGCAGGCTGGGCCTAGTACACCTCAGACTCTGCCCCAAACTGCTACAACTGCTACAACGTCTGTTCAACCTGTTACACCTGTTTCTGGAGTATCTGTAGCCCCGAGTTTTACTACCCTTGTATCTGTGCAAATTCCTGAAGTCTCTATACCTCAGTCAGGACCTTCAGTTCAGACTACAGTTCAGATGCCTGCAGGACAAACCGGTACAAGTACAGTTGTTACAAGTCAACCTCAATTTACGTATCAACCGTACTAGGGACAGCCGCAATTCAGTCCCTCTGTACAGAATCCAAACTATCAGTATCAACCGTACCCTGGTTATACTTATCAGCAACCTCAGTATGGTCCAGTTCATCCTGGTTATCCGGGAGGTTACACAATACCTAATGCTAATCCGATTCCTAGTTATCCTAGGTATCCACCTCCTGGATCTGCTTTGGCTTCTCAAGGTTTTCGTGACCCTAACCATCAATTACCGTTCATCGCAACTTTGGACTTACCTGATTTGACGCGCCTTACAAATGATCCTATTTTTTATTATCAGAACTGGCCGTCAATGCCTCATAAGTTGCTTAGTGATATACCAAAATTTGAAGGCAAGTCAGGAGAGGATCCATCGAATCATGTTATGACTTATCACCTTTGGTGTGCATCTAATTCAATCATTGATGATTCGATTCGCTTACGTCTTTTCCAAAGAACCCTTATAGGTCTTGCAGCCAAATGGTACATTGAGTTGCCACGAGGCTCGTTTCATAATTTCAGTCAGTTAGCAACATCTTTCTTGACTCATTTTCAGTTGCCTGTCAGATATGACAACGGCACAGAATTATTAACTTCACTAAAACAATCTACGTCCACGTATATTTCTGATCATATTCATGAATGGCGACGTAGACGACGTTTAGTGAAAGTTTATATTCCGAATCAAATTTTGGCAGAATGGTTTGTTAAATCATTGTTACCCAAGATCACTGAAGATGTAGCTAAGGCTGGTGTTATTACTGAAGAGCAAGTAATTGCTCAGGCTCAGTACCTAGACCTCATCTATACGTAGTCAGGTACTCTACATGAGAAAATTCCCGATCTTCCAAAACAAGGTCAAATAGCTGCTGCTCCTTCAGGGTCTCATGCCGCTGACGGTATGATTGGTACAGTCAATTCTAAAAGTAAGAAGAAATCCTCAAAGAATTCTTCTCCAATTATAACTTTACCTGATTCCCCGAAAGGAGAATCCTCTCCCGAAGTTTCTGCCGACATTCATGTTGTTGAAACATCTATGACAAAATCAAAATCCGGTGGTAAAAATAAGGGGAGAAATAAAAACAAAAAGAATTTGAAAGAGAAAATAGATAAAGATGAATCCAATGACGAAAAACGTAAACCTCGCTATCCTTGTTTCATTTATGAACAAGATCATTTCACAAAAGAATGTCCATATCGAGACGAAGTTACGAAACTCATTAAAGGATCACAACAACCTGCTGTCTTGAAGGATCCTTTTCTAGTTCAAGATAGTAAAATGATTGGTTCTTCCTCGACTACTTTAGAAGAGCCTATTATGATGATGTCTCATGTAAGGATTGCAACGCGATCGCAAGATTACGGTTCTAAGAATCCTGTTGATGGCAAAGAAGCAGAGCCTTCTAATGCGAATACATCAAATACAACTCCTCCTGTTTCCGGTCCACTACAGATCGAGAAACAAAATCCAGACTTGATAATAAAACCGCATGCTAAAGGTCTTCTTCGTAAATCAGCTTTCAACCCACATGCGAGAGCTACTCAGAATTACAACATTGTTGAAGATTTTGCTGTTTCTCCTTCAGCAATGTTGGCTTTGGAAGTGCTGCAATCGTGTCTAGCATAGCGTAAATTATTATTGTCTGCCATAGGAGCTGTTGATGTTCAAGATTCTAACCTTATAATCTTCGATTTAGAAAATAGTACACCACGTCTTCCTCATCAAATGGCTTTCCAGATTCCATTGTTAGTAAAAAACAGACCTATTTTTCGGACTGTGCTTGATGAAGGAGCTTCAACGTGTATTATGTCGATTCAGTGTTGGAAATCTCTTGGTTCTCCGACACTTAACCAATATCCGACGATTCTAAAAGCTTTTGATGGTCTAGGTTTTCAACCTTATGGTATTCTGCAGGATTTACCCATAGGGGTCGAAGGTAAAATCGTTAATCTAGATGTGGAAGTGGTTGATGCCCCTCTAGATTACAACCTTCTTATGGGTAGTAGTTGGTCCTATGCTATGACTGTTGTTGTCTCTTCAGTCTTTCGACTCATAAAATTTCCATATCAAGAAAATATCATGACAATAGATCAGTTAACTTATTTCTCGTCTGACCCAGCCTCTACAGAAACAATCCAGCACGTTGGTAAAACGGCTATCCCTTATAAGGATATTGGAGTAGGTTTGATTAAAGATTATGGTTTACTAGGAACTTTTTCCTTTCCTCCTCCTAATGTATCGCCTTCTACTGCAACTATTCATATGATTTCGTCAGACACTGTTATGTTTGATGATCCTTGGATTATACCTTCAGAATCCGAGATAGATTCATTTGATGGCATGATGCCTTTGAGTCCATTTGAAATTGCGTACCAAGTTGTACAGTATTTTTTCGACCCCTCTTCAACCGAAATTGATCCAATGAATGGGATCCAAGAGGAATCACTTTCTATATCTAGTTCAGTTACAACGACATTTCCTGAACTTGTTCATATAGATGAGAAAATTCGTGAGTTTTTGTCCGTTGATGATTTACCATGGGAAGATCTACATCACCGGTCTTCATTTTTACCTGAATTAGATCATTTTGAAAATGATTTCGCTTCAATTTTTACTGTTGAATATGCCAAGGAACCTCAGAATCCATTGCAAAATCCTGATTCTGAATTAAATTTGGAAAATATATCTAGAACAGTTCCAATTGACATTTCAGTAAAACCAGGAATAATTGAAAACATTCATATAGGTGCTTATCGTACAGATGAAGAAATTCAGACTTATAAAGCCCTATTTCAAGAATTTCGTGACGTGTTTTTCTGGTCTTATGAAGAAATGCCAGGAATTGATCCTTCGATCGTAGTTCATGAAATTAAGACTTACCCGGATGCTAAACTTGTTCGTCAACGATTACGTCAAATTCATCCAAGAAAAGTTGTTGCTATAAAAGCTGAAGTTGAAAAATTACTTCGAGCAGGATTCATTTATCCAATTCCCTTAACGGATTGGGTATCGAATATTGTTCCTGTGACTAAAAAACAAGGAATGATAAGAGTATGTATCGATTATAGGGATATTAATCGAGCGTGCCCAAAAGATAATTATCCAACTCCCTATATAGATCAAATAATCGACGATTGTGCTGGTAGTGAATTGTTTTCCTTTATGGATGGCTTTTCAGGCTACAATCAAATAAACATACTCCCCGCAGATCAACCTAAAACAGCTTTCATTTGTCCGTGGGGAACGTTTGCTTATTGTAAACTACCTTTTGGACTAAAGAATGCTGGTGCAACTTTTCAAAGGGCTATGTCTTATGCATTTCATGACATTAAGCACATTTTCTAGCCATATCTCGATGATTTACCTGCTCATTCATTACGTAGGGCCGATCATCCCATTCATTTACGAGCAATTTTTATGAGATGTAGGCATTATCGAAGAAGGCTGAATCTGCACAAATGTGTTTTCTGCGTAGAATCAGGTCGATTATTGGGATTTGTTGTCTCGAAAGCAGGCATTCGCGTCGATCCATCGAAGGTCGAAGCTATCGTTAAATTGCCTCCTCCTTCGACTTTGCGCCAACTCCAAAGTTTGTAGGGGAAAGCAAACTTTTTACGTAGATTTATTCCTAACTATGCCGAGCTTACAAAGGGTTTTACCCGGTTGTTGAAACAGGACATTCCTTTCTTTTGGGACGAGATCGCTGATCGATCTTTTGATGCACTTAAACACGTGTTGACCCATGCACCGTTATTGCATCCTCCCAACTACAACCAAGATTACATTTTGTATCTTGCTGCTTCTCATTCCACCATTGGGATGGTACTAGTTCAGGAAGATGAATCTCACAATGAACATGTGATTTATTATCTTAGTCGAAATTTGCATCCGACTGAAATCAAATACACACATGTGGAGAAATTGGCTTTGGCAGCTGTCCAAGTTGTTCAACGTTTTAGACATTACATCTTGTTACGTAAAACCACGATAATTTCTAATTGCAACCCTATGATGTATATTTTGACCAAACAATTGCTAGGGGGCAAATATTCCAAATGGATAGTTATCCTACATGAATTTGACTTGGAATTTGAAAAATCCAAGGCAAAGAAATCTTTGGTATTTGCGGAACTGATGTGTGATTTCCCCTCTACTGATACTAAAACAGTGGCAGAAGAGTCCATTGCAGACGAATCTTTGTCTCTTATCAGTACAATTGATCCATGGTATGGAGATATTATCGTTTATCTCCAAACCCAATCTTTTCGGCCTGACATTTCACGAACTTAGCGACGGAAAATACGCTTCCAATCCAAACAATATAATATCATTGGTGATACACTTTATCGACGTGGAGCGGATTATGTTTTCTGACGTTGTCTAACTCATGAAGAAGCTGAAAAGGTGTTAAATGACTGCCATTCTGGAGCATGTGGCGGTCATATGTCTGGGTATGCCACCGCCCAAAAGATATTGCGTGCAGGTTATTTCTGGCCAACGTTGTTCAAATATTGCATTTATGCGATTCGGAAATGCCACAACTGTCAAATTTTTGATCGAAAAATGCACGCGCCACCCGCTCCTCTTCACCCTATAATTGCTGTTGGTCCTTTCGCAAAATGGGGTATCGATTTTATCACATGTAACCCTCACTCGACCGGGGGGCATTCTTATATTATTCTAGCAGTAGATTATTTTACAAAATGGGCCGAGGCGATGCCTACATATTCAGCTGACGGCAAGACTGCTGCAACATTCGTATTTAATCACATAATTTCTAGGTTCGGTGTTCCTCAAGCTATTATTACGGATCATGGAAGTCATTTTCGGAATGTCATGATGACTGAACTGACAGAACAACTTGGCCTACGCCACGATAGTTCCACTCCGTACTATCCGCAAGCCAATGGTCTGGTTGAAGCCATTAACAAAGTTTTAGTCACCATGATCAAACGAATCATTGGTATTCATAAGACGAATTGGCATTCCATGTTATTTCCAGCGCTTTGGGCATATCGAACCTCAGTCAAAACTTCAACAGGTTTCACTCCTTTTCAACTGGTTTACGGTTTGGAAGCTGTGTTGCCGATTGAATGTGAAATACCGTCATTAAAATTAGCCGTAGAATTACTTCCAGCTACTTCTGAAGAGGAGAAACGTTTCTTATACTTAGCCCAATTATATGAGAACCGACGAAATGCTGCAATAGCAAACAAGGCTCATGTTAAAAGGATCAAAGCTCAGTATGATAGAAATGTGACCCCTCGAAATTTTTCAGAAGGAGACCTAGTTTTACTTTATGATCAAGCTAACGACAAGCTAGGAGCTGGGAAATTCGTGCCTATGTGGCATGGTCCTTACATTCTGAAACGAAAGTTAGCAAAAGGGGCCTATGAGTTGATAGATTTTGACGGTGTCCCTTTGGATAAACCCAGAAATGGGCTTTATCTAAAGCGATATTATGCTTAAAAAGAGGTGTGGAGATGTTTGTTAGTTTAGATTTCTTTACTGCTAGTGTGTTTTAGATTAGAAAAGTGTGCCTAGTTTAGAAGTGTGTTTTTTCACTATTCCTGCTTATCTGAGTTTTACTCTTGATATTGCAGATGTCGACGTATCTTCAAACCTACATTGGTTTTGCTGATGGTGCTTGTCATAGTACAGTGAACATTTCTTCCGCAGCTTGGGTTATCTATTCACCCTCTGACGAGTTAGTATCCATGCATGGGGTAAGCCTTGGTCAAACAACAAATAACATTGCCAAGTATAGTGCAGTGATTGAGTTATTGTCTGAGTCCATATCATTTGGAATTCGGAGTTTGATTGTAAGGTTGGATTCTGAACTTGTTGTATTACAGCTTAACAGGGTTTATACCATTAGAAATCCAGTGTTATTAAGGTTGTTTTTAAGAGTTAGTCTCTTGGAACGTGAGTTTGATTATATTGAATATCAGCATATTCCAAGACATTTGAATACATTAGCAGATTCGATTGCTTCTAGTATGATAAATAGACATTTGCAATAATCAAAAGCAGTAAAACAAACAACATTCACATATGTACACAGATAACCGATAAAATAGTGATATATCATAGTATAGGAGAGTTTTCAAAAAATATACATCTTCTTCGATCATAGGTTGGAAACACCTTATGATCGGAAAAAATGATAATACAAAAGTCAAAAATATGAGTCTACACGATCATCCCATCACTGATGGTGATCACGAAACGAAACCACTGCCTGGGCTACTCTGCATAGGAACCTCTTGAAAGGTCCTAGGACTCCAATCACATATCTTTGTAGCCTGAGAGGAATGTCATCTATACTAGTCTCTGGAATATCTAGAGTCAAGCGCTCTAGATGATGCTCCAAATCAGTCAAAATCTCTGCTGATTGGCCTGCTGGGGCTGGTGTGGGCGCAACTAGTTGTCTCCTCTCGAAAGGTTGGAGATGAGCTGGTCGATGTGGACCCACGTCTGTATTCAAAAACTTTTTATTATTAGTTTTCAAAGACGATAAAAAACTAAAAAAAATTAGAATTTAGCAAACATTGAAAAATGTTTTTACCTGAATCATCCCACTGTTCCGCCGCAGGGAGAACCATCTCTCTGTCGCCGCGGAAATCTATCCCGGCATACGGAAAATCCTCTATCACAAAAATTTGGTGATCCAACCAACGAAAAATATGAAGAATGGAATCGTACAATCTCAGTACCCTCAATAGCATGATGGGCCATCAACGCAGACCAACGAACCATTCTTGGTTCTCGAGGTCGACCGGCATCAACAGCGATACTCTATGGAGCTAATAAGGGGATCCTCTCCAGAGCGAAAGAAACGACGATGGATCCATATCCAAAGTTTTTTAGTTTCCCATTTTTTTCTCTGGTTAGTTGGCCTTTTACATTGGCCAACACAGCTTCACACCAGTTGAAGATGGTGCCGTGAAAACAGTCCACTGCAACATGCATTTGGGAACCAGTAGCTACATGAAGCGCAGCGCTCCCACACAGTTTGGTAACAGTAAAAGCTATAACTTTCAACTCAAGACGGATGATGTGTTTTATGTCAATCTGTTTGTCCCGAGGATTTGCCTGATCATTGCAAAATTCTAGTTGAAGACTAGCGACAGTCTGGCCACCTGGCCTAGTCCCAAACAAGGATACTTGTTCACCCCTCTTGGAAAAACCAGTCAAAAAGTACATATCCTCCAACTCAATTTCGAGCCGGTGGCCACCAATGAAGAAGCACTGGTCCTCCACGTTCCATCTGTTTACCAACCATGTTAAGAGCTCTACTTGTACCCTCATGCCAGAGATAGCCCAAAATTTGTATAAGCCACATGCTTTTAATGCCCTTTGTGTGGGAAAATGGAGCATGACGGCTTCATCTACTTCCTCATGCTCACGTTCTCACCAGATAAGCATCTTGTTACTCCTACAATACAGAAAAAGGCAAGTTTGAAGAGTGTTATTTGAAAAAAATTGGCAGATAAATGAGAAAACCATGCTTTAAAATTAACCGCGCGGGTATCGCACCCGCTCTTTATAAACAAAGCGTAGGTCCACACACGGGCTATGTGCCAGGTGCGGTACCCATAATTTTTTCCTTTTAGGAAAAAATCGAGGTCCGCAGGTAACCTGTGTCCCACCTGCGGACCCCGCGGGTGCATTTTTGAACCATTTTTTGCCCTAAAAAATCAAACTAAAGCCTGAAAATGAATTTCAAACGGATGAAAAACAAGATAAGGAGGTCGTGGATTACCTGGGACTGATGGTTTTTTATTCCAACGGACGAATTTTCTAGAATCTTCACGGGAAATTTTTTATCCAAAAGCTTTTTACTTTTCACTCTGGAACTAAACAGTAAAAATGAAGTTGAAAAAGTCCTTTTTATAAGTTTTTTCGAATCAATGAATTTTTAATTTATTTATTTTTCACTTTAAAAGGGTATTTTTTAGAGCATTTTTACCTATCTTAAACAGGTATGTGTAATGTTTCAATTTTTTGTGCAAAAACAGGATTTTTCAGGTCAAATGATCATTTTCCAACAAAGAGCATACTTTTATCACTTTTTCAGACTCTTTCAAAAATTTTACGAAAAAGTGAAACCTTGGAGTTATCTTTTAAGCCCTTTTCAGACTCTCTAAATATGAAAAGATCGCCGAGTACTTGACTATTCGAACTCGTTAAAGTAAATGAACAGTCGTCCTTTCAGTATAAGTTTACCCCTTTTACGGACTGGAATGGAATATTTACGAAAAAGGTATACGTTCACTAAATACGGTCAATAGAGTTCTCTCCCGCATTATTTTATCCTTTTTTGGGCTCGAGAGACTAAATTTACGAAAAAGTACACCCACGGAGTTTTCTTAAGTTTTTCTTCTGACTCCCTAAAACTGAAAAACACCGAGTTTCTCCTATACTGGACTCGTTAAAACTTAACAGTAAAGGACCTGTTTAATTTTCAACAGGAACGAACCACTTCTTCTTAGGGTTCGAATTTTAAACTAAGTTGAACTCATCCGAAGGATGAGCTTATAACCAAGCAAATGTTATCCTTCTCAAGCTTGTCAAAAATAAAGAGGTACTTGCCAGAAATGGTGGGGGAAAAAGAGAGAAAAATGGGCGTGTTTGTTGTATTTTAAATTTTTCGAAAACTCAGTCAACCACTCTTGGACACGACACTTTCATTTGCCTGGGTTGGGAAATACTTTGCCTAACAGTTAATCAAACCACATTGAAAGTCTTCAGCCAGTTTCTGGGTATTAGCTTTGGGTCAATTGTTACCAAACCATCTGCAGTGTCGTTATGTGTCCAAGAGAACAGTTCAAATAAACCATTCATCTGCAAAATATCTGTCATCCATCTTTTGACCATCCCTGAGTCAGTCCTTGCCAATATATTTTCAAAACTTGATCTATGATTTCGTGTTGTGGTCTTTCCTACACAGATCACTTTCTATCGACATCAGCACATTATCTAGGAAGTTGATCTAGAAATCGTCAGTACCTTGAAATCTGCATGCCTTAATGGTAGGTTTCTCGCCTTCGACGACAGGTTGCATCATTGACCTTTGATCGAATGATTTCGTGAGATGTTCGACTTCAGCTCATTCATTCACATTTCACGAATTGTACTGAGTACTTTGAGATCCACTGACATTAATGGTGGTTTCTCTCACACTTGTTAACAGTTCACATCATTGACTGGTAATCAAGTGGTTTCTACCATGTTCGACTTCAACACATTTATTCACATGGATAGAATCGTACTAGTTCGAGATGCGGAAATCAAGACCCTGGATCTAGTTTCCACCATCCAGGCTGCGAGGAATTTTGTTGTCATCTATACAATAGACTATTTATAAACAGATGGCTGCGTCCATACTGTGTCTACATATATCTGTACTATGATGTATTCAAAATCATTCCTGTATCAGAACGATTTCAGTTAGTTTCTAGTTAGTTTTTATCTGAGTATGGGAATGCCTACCTCAGTGATGACATATATATGTATATATTTTGCATTGAATGTTTTACAGGTTCCGACTGGGGTGTCCACAAGATGATCTTTGAAATGATAAAGTACTGCACTCTTCATATATGACAGACTACAGCTTCATCTATTCCAGACTTTGCACTTTAGGGGGCAATTTGTTACACTAAAATCTGTCATCCTGACATTTTACTATGAGTATGAGCTCATTATTACTCATACTTCCTCCTTTTTCAAGTCTAACATATCAGCTCCTCATGTCAAGCTTTCAAAATCAGAGAAAAGTTCCTAAAATCCCCTAAACATTGGTATCGCACTTTCTCTATGCATTCCCTGCGGTCCCGCACCTAAAGTTCAGCCTGCCTGCGGAACCATACCGCACGTTCCTTGTGTTATGGGTGCGGACCTCTGTAAAACATAAAAAGGTGAGAAAGTAAAGATAAAAAGTGAATTTCAGATGAATTCTAGAAGATTCTGGATGGGAATTTTCGGGAGTGGATACGCTTTGAGAAGGTTCATGCATCCCTCACTTGATGGAGCTAACCCCTTGATGTAAGGAGCTAATCCCTTTGAAGGAGGATTCTATCCCTTCATATTTGGAACAAGAAACCTCCTCTTTTCCACTATAAAAAGAGGCCTTGGGTAGCCTCAAAGGGAGTTAAAGCTTAAGATATTTGAAGTTAAATGCTGTTGAGATTCAGACTCAGTTAACTAAGACTTTCTGTGAGGTTAAATCACTCATCTCTATTTGTCTTGGTTCAAAGAGTGAAATGCTTGTCAAATTAGAAGAGATTCCTGCTTCGGACCCCAGGAGGACCTGCACAACATCAAGGCACAGGTTGTAAAGGTTTTCTTTATTTGAAGTTAATACAAATATACTCATTTATCTCATTAAACTATTGATTCATGGTTTATTTCATAAATTCCTTGATCATTATGATAAGCATGGTTTATAATAATGTCTATACAGGTGCTGCGTAATCTTTTTGCTTGTTTGTGACTGCAGATTCACGAGGAATATTCTTTCAGTGCATGGGAAGGACTTCAACGAGATCAAGCAAGCGTTGGACATAAGGTAGGCCTTACACCTATATAGTGTTTTTATGAATCTTATATGCTTAGAGAGAGATTAGTATAATTGGCTGTTTGTTGCTAGTTACTTTTAGTACTAGAGAGATCAGTCTTGTCCGCAAGACGGATTAATCTACACAACACATTGCAAATTCCCAAACCATGAAACCCTGAAAACCATTAAGTCTGCTGAATTTTGAGTGAAACCTAAAATTCTAGTTTCTCCATATGAAATCTAATGAGGTTGAAACCACTCTTAAACATCCTGAGTCATTTCATGGTAATGTTAAAAATTTAAGTAAAAGGATGAAAATGAAAAATAAAGGAAATGTCACTTTTACTTTAAGAATTTAACATTACTATGAAATGTCAATGCTTCCCTTACCTCCACATCAGCCCTAAAACCCATTTTTGGCCATGCGTGGGTCCGCATAGGGAAAGAGTAGCTAAATGAACCCCCCCTTATAAACAAATCAGCCCTAAAGCTTAACTGCGGCCGTGTGTGGGTCCGTGTAGGAGTATAGCACCTAACCGGCCAGTTAGGTCCGGTTTTTTGCAAAAACAGGCGAAATACCCTCTTCAACCAGGTTGCTTGGCCGGTTTCGACCGCTGGGCCATCTGATCGACCGGTTTGGCCGGTTACCGGTTCAAACCGGCTGGTTTTTAAAACTATGGGTGCATTTGAGCTAGCAGACCCTTTACATCATTTTTATTTTTTACAAACAAGAAAATAAACCTATTCTATTTCTATCCTTATTGCTCCATGAGACCAGATTAAGCTGTTGGTCTCATATGTTTCTCTACCTAATCTAACATCTGCTGGGATTAAACTGTCCAACAGATTTCTTCTCCACATTATACAACAGAAATTTAAAAACAGTCAAACTAGGATTAGACAGTCTAGTTTGTTGTTGATCCAAGGCATAAAGACGATTGCACATGGACAGAAACTTGCAGAAAACTAAAAACAAAATCTTGAAGGCTCGAAATCTGAAGTTTGAAGCATCCTTCTTTCTTTTGTGACTCAAGTTTTGAGCTTGTTGGAGTCACTTTCTTTTCTTCATTTCAGTTCTGGTTTTGGGCTTGTCAGAGCTAATTCTTTTTCTTCTTTGTTGGTCCAGGTTTTGGGCATGTTTGAACTAGCTATCTTTGCTTCCTTTGACTCAGGTTTTTATCATATTAGAGCCAATCCCTTGCAATTTTAAGTTTCATGTTTTGAGCATATCCGAACCTCTCCTTTCTTTCTGTTTTTTGGTACATTTTCTCTTTTTCTTGAAAACAAAACACTGCAATGGTATTTACAATGGAAATGGAAATTGAAAATCAACAATAGTAGTGTTTGAGCATCCTGCCATTGACAAGACCCCCAAACAGCTCTGTACCATCTAACTCTTGTAGAAAAAAGGCATTTGGACCCACAGTGGCCTGGATGATGTAGGGACCTTGCCACAAAATGTCAAACTTGCCGTGCTTTCCTTTGTCCTCTCTCCTTAAGTCCCACTTCAGAACTTTGTCTCCAATTTTGAAATCAGAAGCTTTGGTTCTTCTGTCAAATAACTTCTTTATGTTCTCCCGAAATTTCACAGCTCTGTTGTAGACCTCTTCCCTTGTTTGCTGGAGATGAATTGTCTGGTTTATTCTCCTCACCATGCTATCTTCTTCTGTCTGTATCTCCTGAACAAGTTTGATCACTGGTACCCCAAGGCTGGTAGGGAAAACTGCTTCTGTTCCATAGACAAGCTGGTACGGTGACATGCCAATGGATTTCTTCGTTGTAAGCCTGTCAGCCCACAAAGCATGTACTAACTTGTTATGCCATGAATTTTTGTTCTCTTCTAGCAGCTTTCTGATGATGGTCACCAGGCTCTTGTTTGATGATTTAGCCAAACCATTACCTTGTGGGTAATAGGCAGTTGAATGACTGAGTGCTATTTGATACCTATGACAAAAATCAACCATTTTCTTGGATCCAAAAGCAGCAGCATTATCAGTGATTATTTTCCTTGGACATCCAAACCGAGAGAGGATATGATCTTCTAGGAACCTAATGATGACAGAGTCTGTGGCATTCCTAGTAGGTATGGCCTCTATCCACTTAGTGAAGTAGTCGGTGGCTGTTAGGATCCATTTTTGTTGTGCAGAAGAAGCAGGATGAATTTTTCCTATGAAATCTAGGCCCCATTGCATAAAGGGACCCTCAACAGTGATGGGTTGTAGAGGTAAGGGGAGGAGTTTTCTTTTGCCTTCAAAAATCTGGCATTGGTGGCAGGAAATTACCATTTTATGGATATCATTGAAGAGTGTGGACCAATAGTAACCAGCTCTGAGTATTTTTTTTGCAGTGGATTTCCAGTTCAGGTGACCTCCACACTCTCCTACATGGAACCCTTGTTTAATCCTTCCTACTTCAGATTCAGGCAAACATTTAAGCAATAGGCCATTTGTACTTTTCCAGTATAAGCATTCATTCATTATGCAATAGCTTTTGGCTTTTAGCTTTAAGAATCTGGCCTTGGTATTTGATAGTTCAGGTGGGGCATTGAGGTGTGTGAGCACATACAGAATGTCGGAATACCAAGGAGAGCTCTAAAAATTCCCCTCAACAGCGGGATCAGGCAATCCATGTTGCTCATCCAAGGAATTTACCATGTTAATGTCAAGGGCTTGTAGATTTGATTCGGCCATTAGTTGAGCTAAGCCTTGACCTTTAATCAGTTTTGTGGGTTTAATCTCAAGGTCATATTCTAAGATCACAGCAATCCATTTTCCCCTCTTCCCATCTGGGTCTTGGGACAAGATGTCTTTAACCACTGTGCTGGGTACATAGGCTATGATGTGGGAATGCAGGATGTACACCCTAAAGTCCTTCAAGGCCTTAACTAGAGAATAGGGCTGTTTTTCCATTATGTTGTATTTCAAGGGTGCATCTCTGAGTGCCTTGCTGAAGAAAGAAATGGGCTGTTCCATTCCCTTTGGATTTTTCTGCAGTAGAACTGTAGCCAATGTATGCTCGGAGGCGAATGAAAAAATCAGGAATTCTTTTGAGAAATCAGGGCTGATTAGGATAGGAGCCTGGGTGAGTGCAAGTTTAACTGATTCAAAATATTTCTTAGCTTCAACAGTCCATTTAACTCCTACACCTTTCCTCAACATGTTATTCATATTCCTAAGGTGTTCAGCTAAGTTGGGAATAAACCTTTTGAGGAAGTTAATTTTCCCAATAAAGGACTATAACTCCTTGATGTTCCTCGGGTGTGTGATTTTTAGTATTCCCTCAACTCTTTGTGGGTCTATCCTAATCCCCTCCTCAGATATGATGTGGCCAAGAAGATTACCTTCTTGCAGCCCAAATACAGTCTTTTTGGGATTTAATGACAGAACAAACCTTCTACATTTTTCAAACACTCTTCTCAGGTGTTCTAGGTGTTCTTCCTCAGTCTTGGAATAGACTGTTATGTCATCCAGATAGATGACAATGAAGTGTCCTATTTCATCTTAAAAAGCTATGTCCATCGCTCTTTGGAAGGTTGCACCAGCGTTCATCAGTCCAAAAGGCATCTTTACATACATAAAAGTGCCCCATGGAGTGGTAAAGGTTGTCTTGAGTTGGTCTTCTGGGATTACTAAAACTTGGTTGTAGCCTGAAAAACCATCTAGTAGGGAGATCCTTTTTGAGCCTACTACCCTCTGAAGGATGTGTTCCATTTTTGGTAAAGGGTAATTGTCTTTGAGTGAGGCTCTATTCAAGATTCCTGAAATCAATACACAGCCTAATCTCCCCTGTTTTCTTTCTCACAGCCACTAGGTTTGATACCCAATCATAGAACCTCACAGGCACAATTATGCCTGCCTCATACATCTTCTTAATCTCCTTTTCCACTACAGGCAATTGTTTTGGGTTTATTCTGCGAAGTTTTTATCTGAAGGGTTTCTGATTCTCTTTCAAAGGTATTTTGTGCTGTATGATGTTCGTGTCATAGGCCCTTAAGTCCTCATAAATCCAAGCAAACACATCAATGAATTCCTTGAATAGGTCAATGTATTTATTTTTCATGTTTGAAGGCAGGGACTTAGCCAATTTAATCATTTTGGGTTTGTCTTCAGTGCCTATGTTGCATTCCTCAACATCAGAGTCTGTGTGTTCTATAGTGGGCCTTTTTTCTACATCGTCAAAGTCAAAAAGGTCCTCTAAAGGTGCCAGGCCTTGAAGTATGTTCTTATCTTTGGCCTGAAGCACCTCTACTTCCTCACTGTCTGCGTTTTCGCATTTTTCGTTTGGATTTCCAATCTGTTCGCTTAAAGCGTTTATTTCCATGTTACAGGGTGGTTCTTCCTCATCTGAGGATTCTTCACTTAGGCAGCTACTGTCAGATTTAGAGTCTGAATCAGAAAATTCAAACTCGTTTCTGCCTACCAGGAAATCTTCAGTCTGCTTATCGCCCTCAAAAACCTGCCAATATTTTTTATTTTCCGACACTGCAGGTCTAAATTTGTTCTGAATGATGATCTGTTGGTCATTGGGAGGTTTATGATACAAACTAGCCATGCAGGCTAATCCATTTGCAATTGCTTTCTGGCTCCTAGGGACAAACACCAGCTCGTATTCTACAAAGGTTTTCAATAAATCCATAGTGTCATTCCTATATGCTCTCAGTCTAGGATGTTTCGTTGTGTATTCAGCATTCAACTGTTTAATGATCAGCTCAGAGTCTCCATGCACAATTATGCTACGGGCTCCTAATTTTCTCAACAGGTTTAAGCCTAGGATAAGAGCCTCATATTCTGCAATATTGTTTGTACATTTGGAGTGCAGGTTGCAGGCATGGCTCTCTGCGTAGTCACTCTCTGTGTTGTGTATCCACACTCCTGCTCCAGCAGTTCTCTTGGTGCATGACCCATCGAAATTCATTTCCCATAAGGTTTCATTCTCGGGTTTATCATCATTTCGTTCTTAGTGTGGTGTATGTGTTTGTGAAGGGTGACTAATCAGCTGACTGCATTCTGTTTCTGGTTCACTTTGATTTTTTGTTTCAGTGCACTGTTCAAAGTCTTCTACATCGTTCTTCTCTGAGTCTAGAGTAGCCATTATGTTAAAGTCCGTGGGCTCAGTTTCATCGTGTGTATCTTTGTTTTTTAATCCTGAATCCTCCAAAGATTCATCATTGCTAAGGATGAAGGAGTCAAGATCCGTGCGTATAGAGTATAAAGGTGAATTTTCAGGTTTTTTGGGGCTACTGACCAGGAATTTCATTTATGCCTCCCTATATAGTCTTCTAAGTTGGCTAAAGACTGTGATTGTGGCATAGGCCCCATCCATCTATATTGTACCTTGCAACTTGGCTCCCCATGATCTTGAAAATAACATGCCATACTTGGGTGGCACGTCTGCCACCATAACATCCATGACCGTACACTTGGATGGAATCTGGGTAAGGCTCACACATAAATCTTTGATTAAGCCCAGACACTTTACCCTGCTAGAATAAAATGAATATAGGTCTTTATAGGGATGGGTTATCTCTAGGCCTAACCTTTCCATAACTACCTTAGGCATCAAGTTGTGTGAGGTACCAGAGTCATGCATTGCATTATGAAGGATCTTATCATGGATATTGAGACTGATATAAAAAGGTGGCACTACCCCCTCCTGAAACTTTCCTTCTATATTTGGACCAAACAGAAGGGCAGGTTGATCATCACTCAGATTTACAGTGTCACTGTTCTCACCTAAATTTAATGCTTTCAAAATTTGGCCTTTATATACATCTTGAGTGGCCATCTCAGAGAGTGGGACAGAGATTTTAATTTTCGTAATCTCACTTTCCAAGTTGAAATTGGACTGACTCTTTGGAACGTGCAACTCTATTTTGCTAGCCACTACCTTGGTGGCTGAATCAGTGTGCTGATTCTCGTTAAATACAGTGTTGATGACAGTTTTATCAGGAGCACTAGTTGTAGTGCTAGTGCTGCTAGTTGGTTTACCTTGTTTATCAGTGTTTTGGTTGTCTTTTTCTTTGTTCTTTCCAAAACTCTCAGCTGCTAATTTGTTACTTTCAGTAGTCACTATAGAAGTTTTCTCAGGCCTTTTCTTGATAGTAACCTAAGAAGCTTTTGTCCTGGCAGTTTCTTGGCTCTTTTTGCTTCTAAGTTCATATTGTTCTCTGACCTGCATGATGGCATCTTCAAATCCTAACCTGTAATCCTCAGATTCTAGCCATTCCTCATCTCGATATGAGAGTGAGGGCTGATATTTTTCTGTGGAACAGTTGTGGATTGAGTTTTCTACTTCAAACATGTTTATTGTGTCTCCCTCAGACTCTTCTATGATTCCCTCATCTTCATCTAAAAAGTTCTCTTGGAATGGGGGAATAACTTGCTGATCTGATTCTCTTTGTCTGTTGGGAGTGGTGTTGTTTCTTCTAAAGTTCTGGTTCTGGTTATGGCTTTGATTTATGTTTTGGTTATTAACTGTGACAACCATTTTTTCCATCATTTGTTGTAGCTTTTCCATGTTTTTGGATATGCGGTCATAATTGGGGTCAGATGTGGAAGCTACATTGTCATCTCTATATGTTACCCTTTTTTCAGCTCTCAATCTTGCTTTTTTCTCAATCAGATTTGCCTCTACACTCACTGCTCCTTTTTTCATGTCTTCTAATGTGTTGTAATCCCTCTCCCTAATCTGGTAGGCCATGTCAGCATCTAGGCCTTCAGGGTATTTCACTAGAACCATACCTTGGGGAGGTTTCATGTGTGGTGGAAGAGCATTATAAACGTTGTTAAACCTTGCGGAGTAGTCCTGGACACTCTCTCCTACGTTTCTTTTCAGGTTCTTGTATTCTGCTAGGATTTGGAGAGGGTTACCCTTAACTTCCCATTTGTTTATGAAATTCTGATATAAGGCAGGAAGGTCTTGGATACTATTAGGAGGTAGGATTTTGAACCATTTCTTCACATCACCTCCTAAGCTCTGGGAAAAGATTCTCATTTTGACTGTATCATCATCTATCTCCATGTAGTCAAAGGAATCTTCCATCCTATCTACATGGTGCTGAGCTGTGGTGGACTCTTTTGCAGTGAAGTGTGGGATCTTTGATTGATAATCATTGGGTAAGGGTACTAGAGGCTGAGGTAAAACCAGAGGTGCATACCAGGTTGCCATGATGATGTTTTGATGAGGTAAAGGGTTGGCTTGAGCAACTGGTGTATGGATGTTAGGGATATTATGACCAGCAGAAAACTGATGAGCAGATCTAGGATGACTGAGTCCCAAGTTTTGAATGAAATGAATATCAAGAGGAGTGGATGGAGGGGTCTGTCTATCCCAAAGGTGTTTACCACTTTGAGGTGGTGAAATAGGAAGCTCAAGGTCTGACCGGTCTAGGACGCTGAATGACCTAATTCTTGGTAAACTGTTTTGAGTGCCTAGGTCAAAAAATGGGTCTGATAGAGTTGTAAAGTCTTCTGGTGTAGAGTTAGCTCTATGGATGTGGCTAGAAATAGTTGATCGTTTAGTTGTAGGAGATATCTTGAGGATGCTCTCAGGGTTATCAACTATTTCAGGTGGGTTTGGGTTGGGATAAGCTCTCGTGTGAATGGTTCTTAAATCCAGAATGTTGTTTTCCAACAAAGCAGCTTAGCCCTACTTGTTACTTCTATTGTGGTTGATGTTGTTATGGGGGCTGGTCTCCCAGTGGAGTCTTATGTGAACCAAGATAATCAGCAGGCCTACTGATCACTAGTGGAGTCTTTGATCTTTAAAGAGAAATGGAGTCGCCAGGTGGAGGGTACACTTTCGACCGCAGTGCTTATGAGATGTCCCTTGTCAAGGATATCTTCAAAACACAGAAAAATATAATCAGAGATTGACTGGGAGGGATTTTACCATATATTTAATCTCTAAAAGAGTGTGAGATCTGGAGGCTACCTGGCCCTTTCCAGACTCTGTCTAAGAGTGTGGGAGAAACACAACAAATGGTATAGAGGTTGATCTGTGAATAGGAGTGTTTAACTGCCAACCTAACCAGAGATTATAGGTTTCTGAGGTTCTTATGATGTAGTGAGGCGAAAATACTCAAAGTTCCCCAGTGGAGTCACCGTTATGTTGGTGACGACAATGGGAGACAGACAAATGTTATCAGTTATAGGCTCTCAGATTTCCCCAGTGGAGTTGCCATTATGTTGGGGTTCCCATGTTTTGGCAAGGTTGGTAATACCAAAAGATGAGACAACATCAAACCACTTTCGGACCCCACGATCTAGCCCTCCTGGGTCCAGAGAGGGATCTCTCTATGTAATCAAAGGTTTTATGTCTTTGAGGCTCGAAAGGGTAAGATATTAGGCTAGTTATAGGCAGAGGGTTTGTTTTTTTTGGTTGTCTGTTTGGTTGCTGGGAATCAGGGAAGAAGGGTTCAATATAAGACAAGGCTGAGCAAATAGGATTTTAGGCAGAGGTGAAATATTCCAGGGAACATTCAAGACCATTGGGCAATGGAGTCAGGAAAGGGTTTATTTGCTATTCAATGTGCAGGCTTTCAGTTGGGCTAGTCATCTAAAGCATTAGATCTTAAAGATGATAGTGTGGTTTGAAATGGTAAGAGAGGAGAAACAATAAAGATTTAGAACACAAAGTTAAAGACCTGAGATCAGAGAGAGACTTTGAACTCTCAATGCTTCGGCCTCCAGCTGTAGGGATCTTAGAATGGTTCAATTAATTGAAAAGGATCCTAGTGAGATAGAGACAGAATTCTAGACCTCCCAGTGTTTCCAATTCATTCAATTAAATCCTAACAATAACATCTAAGAACAGATTCATTAATTCATACATTAGCTAGCAGGCAATAACATCCACTACACTGGTTAAATTAATTGAAATCACACCTTAGATAACACATATAGTAGAAAACACTGAAGGCAAGGAGAGAAAAAACATAGGGTACCTAACAAGGGTAAATCCTATGCCAGATTTCTGATGCGAGCCAGTAGAAATGAAATGAGGTGAACTGCTAAATAAAACAAATACAGAGATAGGAAAACATCACTGCTGCTTTAGATCAGGATGCAAAGAAATGTGCTTGTCATATTAAAGAGCAACACCAGTCAAGTACAATATTACCAATAGCTTGATATTCAGTTTGAAAACATCTTCCTCAGCCTATCTTACAACTTTACACAGAGACTATGTCTCAAAAGAAACAACTTGTAATTCTCTGATAACCAATCAACAACCTTTACAATGAGTTTCTTCATGAATTTATAGCTCACGAGG
Organism: Pinus albicaulis; assembly: GCA_034641835.2. NCBI lineage: Eukaryota > Viridiplantae > Streptophyta > Pinopsida > Pinales > Pinaceae > Pinus > Pinus albicaulis. The sequence goes on along the minus strand of JAXQQM020069049.1, from coordinate 51,213 downwards.
AGCAGAGAAGGTAGGTGAAGAACTAAATGCAGTATTAAAACTTAGAAGAGGAGGAGGGCCAAAACCCATTCTCTTTTAAATTCTAAGCATTTATCTCTGGTACTCTTTGGATGAAAGAGTGGTCTTCGTCAGGCTTCTATTTACTCCGGGCATGAAGAGGGCATGAAGAAGGCTACAGCAGTAGAAGTAAATCACAGGGTAGAGGGCATGAAGAGGCTTTCAAGGATGATGTGTCTTAAGGGGAGATACATTCCTTGAAGGCTCAAAAACAATTTAGCCCCCTGCTTACTTTTCAAGAATTTATAGGGAGCTAACAATGGCTCCACATGGGGATGGCTTCTTCTTGAAGGAGTCAAGAATTCAGAAAATGATCTTTGGTGTAGGCTAGATGCCTGCTACTTGAGCCACCTTTCTTCTTTGATTTTCAGCTGCCACAATTATGAAGACATCAATTTAGCAGAAACATTACCCCAAAAATCTACCTACCCATCCTACAATCCTAGCATTTTCTCTTCCAGGGTGCATTTGAGCTAGCAGACCCTTTACATCATTTTTATTTTTTACAAACAAGAAAATAAACATATTATATTTCTACCCTTATTTCTCCATGAGACCAGATTAAGCTGTTGGTCTCATATGTTTCTCTACCTAATCTAGCATCTGCTGGGATTAAATTGTCCAACAGATTTCTTCTCTACATTCTACAACAGAAATTTAAAAACAGTCAAACTAGGATTAGACAGTCTAGTTTTCTGTTGATCCAAAGCATAAATTGTTGAGAATGCAGCAAGATGATGGAGCTTAGTGAAATGAAGTCGCCTTCACTAAGTGGGCCCGCAGGCAAATTCTGGCGCAAAGTCTATTTTTAGACTATGTCTATTTTTAGACATACGGAGCATAATTTGGGAATTCTACTTGGAGATTCTTGATGGATGCGACATGTCCGTAAAAATAGATGAGACCCTATTTTTTAGGACCCAGGCTATTTTTAGACTGATCTCCTAAAAATATGGAAGTCAAATATTATTTACCCTTAATAATATTTCGACTATAAACAGCAGTTTACTCTCTTGGCGCACTTCAGTTTGAGTCATGGAGGTGACTCATGCAACTGACACAAGGAATCACGTGGTTCCTAGGGTTTGATGGCATCTTGCATGGTTGGCTTCAGTTAGACTTCAGTGGCAGAAGTTTTGGAGGAGTTAACGGGACAGATAGTGGAGTTGTGTTCTGTTTGTTTTAGTTGAACTAGTTGAGATTAGTTAACTAGCTAATCAATTAGATATGAGTGGAGTAAATTAAATAATATTTAATTTACTAAATATTAACTCATTAGTCAACTCAAGAATACTTCAGTTCACTACAGTGCATGATCAGTTCAGTGAAGACCAGTGAAAGAGATAGATGAAAGGGTAGAGTTAGCTATCAGTTGTGACTATACTGTTGCTATTTGCAACACATAGATAGGTGGAGTAAGCTATGAGTATTGCAAAGTCAAGGCTGGTGGTTTATCTATATAAGGAGGCCATCACCTAGCATTAAATACGCAATCAAGGTTGGCTATCAAGTGGCTAAGGATTGGAGCAAGTGATTTGCTAGATCTAGCTTGATAGTGTGTAGCATGGGAGGTAGTGCATGAGAGCTTGTAAAGAGTTTTTGTACTATGATTGTTACATGATTTCTCCATTATAATATACACAATAGCTGGCGGTTTTCAGCTATAGGCTTTCCCCATACATACTGAGTTAATGTGTGATTGATTTGATGTGCGATTGCTTCTATATTATTTCCGCATGTGACAATTAATTGTAGAAGAGGGTTATGTGTTATGCATGCAATTCGAAATTGATGTATGATCGGGTTAATCTTCATTGAATAAGTGATTTATTCAGCTAATTTCTACATAAATACGATTGCACATGGACAGAAACTTGAAAAAAAATAAAAACAAAATCTTGAAGGCTCGAAATCTGAAGTTTGAAGTGTCCTTCTTTCTTTTGTGACTCAAGTTTTGAGCTTGTTGGAGTCACTTTCTTTTCTTCATTTCAGTTCTGGTTTTGGGCTTGTCAGAGTTGATTCTTTTTCTTCTTTGTTGGTCTAGGTTTTGGGCATGTTTGAACCAGCTATCTTTGCTTCCTTTGACTCAGGTTTTGATCATATTAGAGCCAATCCCTTGCAATTTTGAGGTTCATGTTTTGAGCATGTCTGAACCTCTCCTTTCTTTCTGTTTTTTGGTACATTTTCTCTTTTTCTTGAAAACAAAACACTGCAATGGTATTTACAATGGAAATGGAAATTGGAAATCAGCAATAGTAGTGTTTGAGCATCCTGCCATTGACAGGACCCCCAAACAGCTCTGTACCATCTAACTCTTGTAGAAAAAAGGCATTTGGACCCACAGTGGCCTGGATGATGTAGGGACCTTGCCACAAACTGTCAAACTTGCCGTGCTTTCCTTCGTCCTCTCTCCTTGAGTCCCACTTCAGAACTTTGTCTCCAATTTTGAAATCAGAGGCTTTGGTTCTTCTGTCAAATAACTTCTTTATGTTCTCCTGAACTTTCACAGCTTTGTTTTAGACCTCTTCCCTTATTTGCTGGAGATGAATTGTCTAGTTTATTCTCCTCACCATGCTATCTTCTTCTATATGTATCTCCTGAACAAGTTTGATCACTAGTACCCCAAGGCTGGTAGGGAAAACTGCTTCTGCTCCATAGACAAGCTGGTATGGTGACATGCCAATGGATTTATTCGTTGTAAGCCTGTCAGCCCACAAAGCATGCACTAACTTTTTATGCCATGACTTTTTGTTCTCTTCTAGCAGCTTTCTGATGATGGTCACCAGGCTCTTGTTTGATGATTCAGCAAAACCATTACCTTGTGGGTAATAGGCAGTTGAATGACTGAGTGCTATTTGATACCTGTGGCAAAAATCAACCATTTTCTTGGATCCAAAAGCAGCAGCATTATCAGTGATTATTTTCCTTGGACAGTCAAACCTAACCTAACCTAACCTGTAATCCTCAGATTCTAACCATTCCTCATCCCGATATGAGGGTGAGGGTTGATATTTTTCTGTGGAACAGTTGTGGATTGAGTTTTCTACTTCAAACATGTTTGTTGTGTCTCCCTCAGACTCTTCTACGATTCCCTCATCTTCATCTAAAAAGTTCTCTTGGAATGGGGGAATAACTTGCTGATCTGATTCTCTTTGTCTATTGGCAGTGGTGTTGTTTCTTCTAAAGTTCTGGTTCTGGTTATGGCTTGGATTTCTCTTTTGGTTACTAATTGTGACAACCATTTTATCCATCTTTTGTTGTAGCTTTTCCATGTTTTTGGATATGCGGTCATAATTTGGGTCAGATGTGGAAGCTACATTGTCATCTCTATATGTTACCCTTTTCTCAGCTCTCAATCTTGCTTTTTTCTCAATCAGATTTTCCTCTACACTCACTGCTCCTTTTTGCATGTCTTCCAATGTGTTGTAATCCCTCTCCCTAAGCTGGTAGGCCATGTCAGCATCTAGGCCTTCAGGGTATTTCACTAGAACCATACCTTGGGGAGGTTTCATGTGTGGTGGAAGAGCATTATAAATGTTGTTAAACCTTGTGGAGTAGTCCTGGACACTCTCTCCTACGTTTCTTTTCAGGTTCTTGTATTCTGCTAGGATTTGAAGAGGGTTAGCCTTAACTTCCCATTTGTTTATGAAAGTCTGATATAAGGCAGGAAGGTCTTGGATACTATTAGGAGGTAGGACTTTGAACCATTTCTTCACATCACCTCCTAAGCTCTGGGCAAAGATTCTCATTTTGACTGTATCATCATCTATCTCCATGTAGTCAAAGGAATCTTCCATCCTATCTACATGGTGCTGAGCTGTGGTGGACTCTTTTGCAGTGAAGTGTGAGATCTTTGATTGATAATCATTGGGTAAGGGTACTAGAGGCTAAGGTAAAACCAGAGGTGCATACCAGGCTGCCATGATGATGTTTTGATGAGGCAAAGGGTTGGCTTGAGCAGCTGGTGTATGGATGACAGGGATATTATGACCAGCAGAAGACTGATGAGCAGATATAGGATGACTGAGTCCCAAGTTTTGAATGAAATGAATATCAGGAGGAGTAGATGGAGGGGTGTGTCTATCCCAAAGGTGTTTACCACTTTGAGGTGGTGAAACAGGAAGCTCAAGGTCTGACCAGTCTAGGATGCTGAATGACCTAATTCTTGGTAAACTATTTTGAGTGCCTAGGTCAAAAAATTGGTCTGATAGAGCTGTAAAGTCTTCTGGTGTAGAGTTAGCTCTATGGATGTGGCTAGAAATAGTTGATCGTTTAGGTGTAGGATATCTCTTAAGGATGCTCTCAGTGTTATCAAATATTTCAGGTGGGTTTGGGTTGGGATAAGCTCTCGTGTGAATGGTTCGTAAAGCCAGAATGTTGTTTTCCAACAAAGCAGCTTAGCCCTACTTGTTACTTCTATTGTGGTTGATGTTGTTATGGGGGCTAGTCTCCCAGTGGAGTCTTATGTGAACCAAGATAATCATCAGGACTACTCATCACCAGTGGAGTCTTTGATCTTTAAAGAGCATTGGAGTCGCCAGGTGGAGGGTACACTATCCACCACAGTGCTTATGAGATGTCCCTTTTCAAGGATATCTTCAAAACATAGCAAACTCTAATCAGAGATTGACTGGGAGGGCTTTTACTAGATATTTCAACTCTAAAAGAGTGTGAGATCTGGAGGCTACCTGGCCCTTTCCAGACTCTGTCTAAGAGTGTGGGAGAAACACAACAAATGGTATAGAGGTTGATCTGTGAATAGGAGTGTTTAACTGCCAACCTAACCAGAGATTATAGGTTTCTGAGGTTCTTATGATGTAGTTAGGTGAAAATACTCAGATTTCCCCAGTGGAGTCGCCATTATGTTGGTGACGACAATGGGAGACAGACAAATGTTATCAGTTATAGGCTCTCAGATTTCCCCAATGGAGTCGCCATTATGTTGGGGTTCCCATGTTTTGGCAAGGTTGGTAATACCAAAAGATGAGACAAAATCAAACCACTTTCGGACCTCAGGATCTAGCCCTCCTGGGTCCAGAGAGGGATCTTACTATGTAAGCAAAGGTTTTATGTCTTTAAGGCTTGAAAGGTTAAGATATTAGGCTAGTTATAGGCACAGGGTTTGTTTTTTTTTGTTGTTTGTTTGGTTGCTGGGAATCAGGGAAGAAGGGTTCAATATAAGACAAGGTTGAGCAAAGAGTATTTTAGGCAGAGGTGAAATATTCCAGGGAACATTCAAGACCAGTGGGAAATGGAGTCAGGAAAGGGTTTATCTGTTATTCAATGTGCAGGCTTTCAGTTGGGCTAGTCATCTAAAGCATTGGATCTTAAAGATGATAGTGTGGTATGAAATGGTAAGAGAGGAGAAACAATAAAGATTTAGAACACAAAGTTAAAGACCTGAGATCAGAGAGAGACTTTGAACTCTTAATGCTTCGGCCTCCAGCTTGAGGGATCTTAGAAAGGTTCAATTAATTGAAAAGGATCCTAGTGAGATAGAGATAGAATTCTAGACCTCCCAGTGTTCCCAATTCATTCAATTAAATCCTAACAAGAACATCTAAGAACAGATTCATTAATTCATACATCAGCTAGCAGGCAATAACATCTGCTACACTGGTTAAATTAATTGAAATCAAACCTTAGATAACACATATAGCAGAAAAAATTCAAGGCAAGGAGAGCAGAAACATAGGGTACCTAACAAGGGTAAATCCTATGCCAGATTTCCGATGCGAGCTAGTAGAAATGAAATGAGGTGAACTGCTAAATAAAACAAATACAGAGATAGGAAAACATCATCGCTGCTTTAGATCGGGATCCAAAGAAATGTGCTTGTCATATTAAAGAGCAACACCAGTCAAGTACAACATTACCAATAGCTGGATATTCAGTCTGAAAACATCTTCCTCAGCCTATCTTACAACTTTACACAGAGACTATGTCTCAAAAGAAACAGCTTGTAATTCTCTGATAACCGATCAACAACCTTTACAATGAGTTTCTTCATGAATTTATATCTCACGAGGAGCAAAGAAGGTATGTGAAGAACTAAATGCAGTATTAAAACTCAGAAGAGGAGGAGGGCCGAAACCCATTCTGTTTTAAATTCTGAGCATTTATCTCTGGTACTCTTTGGATGAAAGAGTGGTCTTCGTCAGGCTTCTATTTACTTCGGGCATGTCTCTGATGTACTCTGCTGCAACATTCTGTAGTACTTCTGGTGAATTGAACAAAGGTAGAATAATGATGCTAAGCTCTGCCATACTGTGCAACAAATTCTTCTGATAGCGTAGGACTGTTGTCAGGGGGGAAAACTTTACTTGGACACAATGTAGACTGAAACAATAATGTGTACCGTGTCCTTTCATGGAGAAAAAAATTCTGCTGATGTAGAAAACCTGATATACATTAATTTATGGGTTCTGTACCCTCTATGTGATCCATGATGTCTTCAATCTAGTACTTTGCCTCTAAACCACTAAGTTAAGGCTCAAAGATCTTCATTTTCTTGCCTTAAACTCTTTGCTGCTCCATTTCTGTCTCTTTCGGTGAAATCTGCGCCTTTAATAGCTCTGGGGAAGTTTTATAGAGTCAAACCTTGTTCTTTTAATGCAAGTCCTGTCATGGCTCCTTCCCAGGCTTTCTTCGTGATTTCGGCCTCTGAAAAAATGGTCCTTACTGCGTTTTTTTCCACTGTAATAAAGACTGTGAAATCATGGCGGCTTTCACCATCTGATAACCCTGCAAAACACGAAAACCTGTTAAGAAAATCACGCATGGAGGTGGTGGATGCAACGGGAATGACGAGAATGGCCATGCAGACTGGTGAGATGGCGGAAAGTGTAGGATCATGGTGGAAAATGCAACTTAATAGTGGAACATGGTCTGGAGGACGTGGGCAGAGCGCAGTAAATTTTCAATGCAAAACCTTTGAATTTTGACCCTTTGAATATATAAAGAAAGACGGGTGAAATATGACAAAACTACGTGGAAAGGATGACGTGGTGATACAGGGTTAATTGGCGGGCTTGCATTTAACCTGGGCTGTCCGATCTCCGGCGGAGATCGACGGTGGAAAACACGTCGGAGGGAAATGGACAGTGGGCCAGGGGTACGATTTCCTCTGATTAATCCTCGTGCTACTTCGCGGAGCGATCGCCGTCAGATGGCCTACCTCAGATTTGACGGCACACGACGATATCGCGTCAGGGCAAACGTCGAACGATAATGCACGATGGAGGGCGGTTTGTGAATAGTGCGCGGAGCCACGTGTCATGCGATGAGTGGAATGGCTTCGAAACAAAAATTACCGCCCAACCTCCAAACGCGGTGCGATGGAAACCAGTGGTTTTGCTCAGTACGCATTGCGGGGACCACCAGGCGGAGGGAATACAGACCGTCGATCTGCGGGAAAACGGACGGTTGATATATGATCGGGCGGCACACGGGAAAAGACGGGTGTGAAGAGATTTTGCGACAACCGTCAGATCTGAACAGATCGACAGCGGAAAAATCACCCGATAACCAATTGAGATAAGCACCTTCCGCCTTGGCGCCTGGTCTTAGCGCTGGGTCCTTGGACATAAATATTAAGGGGGCTGGTCTGAAGTGGGCTAAGACCCAATAGGAATGAAAATATGGTTAGTTGGCCCATTTTTAGAGCATTTTAAGGCCTATGAAGGGTAACGATAGGGGAAAGGAAGGTAAATTAGGCCAAACCAGGGGTGTGGGTAGGATGTAAAGGGAGTTTTGGGGGAAATTAGGGGATAATAGGGGAACTTTGACAGAGGGAAGAGGAGGCTAAAATGGGGCATTCTGCAGGGATACAAGGGGAAAATGTAGGCCTTTAGGAACAAAATTTGTCAAAATCAGAGAGGCTTTTTGGGTGGATACAGCAGTAGAAGTAAATCATAGGGAAGAGGGCATGAAGAGGCTTTCAAGGATGATGTGTCTTCAGGGGAGATGCATTCCTTGAAGGCTCAAAAAAAATTTAGCCCCCTACTTTCTTGTCAAGAATTTATAGGGGGCTAACAGGAGGAAGGCCTATGATGTATTGTGCAGTATTGGATGGGAATTTCCCTAATTAATAAGGTCTAATTACCCAAGGAAACAACGCAAGGAAATAGGACTTGGGAACGAAAAAAATTGGTTAAGTAAATGCCTAGACTTGTCTAGGAAGTAGTGAGATAGATAGAGATAGTGCAGAGCTTCCTTAGGCTTGAGAAAAGCATTGTAATCTTCTCATATTTTCTGACTAATGCAATATACAAATAGCAGGGTTTTTTGCTGAGGATTTCCCTTGAAAATGATTGTGTAATGTGTTGAATGAATTATTTCTCTTGTATGATTTGTGATTTCGCGATTGTTTAAATTGGTTTCCACAATTGGTAGAGTAGATTAAAGTCTATTGTTTTAGAAAATTACAATTAGAAGTTTGAATCTACAAGAAATTTCTACATGGTATGGGAGATGAAATCACTATAGAAGAGAATAATACGAGTTTTATCTTGCAGAAGGAAAAAGTTTTGTAGATCTCTTATTCAACGCTAGCAGCAGGATCAGGATGTCATTCTATGGTATGCGGCTCGAGTATGCCCTTGAGGGTAGCTTGAATTACATTGCCTGAAGAGACTAGATGGAAGCAGTATCGGAAGACAACAGATTGAAGGAGTTCATTGATAAGGACATCTCGAAACCAACTCCAACTGATGCACATGTTCTAGCAAAGTGGAAGAAGTGTGTAGAAAATGCGAGAATGATTCTACTAGAAGGTGTTCGAGATAATATTGTCTCGAACCTCCATAGAAAGGAAATTACATGTGCAATGTGGAAGGCCTTAACATATTTTTTTCAGAACAACAGTGACCATAGGAAGTTGGCACTGAAAAAAAAGCTTAGGAAAATCAAGATGGACAAGGGTGACATAATACCAAATTACTTGACCAAGTTCACCTAATGTCAGGATGAGCTTGGAAGTGTTGGTGTTACAATTTCTAAAGATGATACGGTCAACCTAGCTCTTATAGGCCTTCCCAAGAGTTGGCACAGCTACCAGGATACGGTAAATGGGAGGCAAAAGCTACCAGAGTAGGAGCGTTTGTGGTCTGACTTGGTTCAAGAAGAGATTCAACGGAACACCAGATATGGATCCTCAACCAAGCATGATGATGAGGATGTAACAATCTTGGTGAAATTTCCATGTAAATAAAGTTAATAAAGGAAAAACAATAACCACGATTATGGGACACTTATTCCAAGTTGAATGTTGGGCAAAACATCCTAGTGTGGGTGTTAATTTGGTTTATTATGGCTAAGGAAAAGGCAAAGGTTTTGGAAAGGAAAAGTGGCATTAATTGGTATTTTATTTATGAAAATAATTGAAATTAGGATAAAATGAAGGTGAAAGGTCATGAGTTTCATGTGGGGAGTAAAGTGAAGTAAAATAATGGAAAATAAAGAAAATAAAGGCCACATTGATAAAAAGGCTTCTAAATATCAATTCACATACTTTTTTCAGTTCAGTTTTGGAGCTCTCTCTCTATTCTCTATTTCTCACTCTTGGACACTTAGATTTTTTTGGGAGCATTTCAGCTTTGGACCAAGAAAGAGAAAGAAGGCAAATAGGAAGCAATGATCAAGAAAGGAAGAGCATGATCAAGCAACTACAACGGATTTACTTGCAGGTATCGATTTACATGTATGATTTCCTTTCTATATTTGGCATGCATGGTTATGCATGTGTGTTCTTGGTTCTCTTGTTGTCATTGGAATGGGTTTTTCCAGGTGTGAAAATGTTATTCATAATCTCCTTTCCATTTCTGGATAGCCACGATGTGATGGGGTTTTCATGTTTTGGTTGTGTTGGATTGTCAAATGGACTCGAAGCTAAGTGGGTTGGTCTCAGGATTATTCACAAGGCCTAAGAATCCCGAGATGGGATACACGGTAAAGACTGGATGTGAACACCTCGATTGAACCTAGGAATCCCTTGACTAGTGAATGACAGGATACATGGTAAAGATCAGTGGCAGTACCGTTTATTGAACCTAGGAATCTCAGGTTGGGATACATGGTAAATCCCAGAGGGTGTGTTGTCGACAGATGTTGTCGCTCCTAGAGATAGCCTAGAGTTGCCATAGACCAGTGCTTAGGACATCTTAGCATAGCAAGGAGCATATAATAGAGCTTGGGTGTCAATCCAAAGGCTCTCCTGCTATCTCTTGTAAACAAGGAAATTGATTTAAATGGGACTAGAACTTACAGAAACTGCCACAGGGAAAGTAATGTTGCAGAGACAAGATGCTAAGCTCCAACACAAAGACAGTTAAGAGACAATTTACTGTAAAGAGGACCGATTCAAATAATATGCCACAGAAATCAAATATCAGAAGGTGTATGCGGTGAAAGAAATATAGGAAGATATTAGTTATCTTTGGTCTGATACCCAGATACACAACATAACCATGTATGGGCTTATCGATCTAAGAATCCATACATGACAATGGCGTTTTAAAAGCACCCTCCCAAAGCAGCTAATATAGCAGAAAGATGGATGAAATGAACATGAAACAGTATATCATGCCTGAGCAATATTTAAAGCACTTGACTGATCCAAGTATGGGTATCAACTAGGATAAATCCTTACCTAAAGTCAGTGAGCCACTCGCATTCCAGTACATGATACAAGAATATGGATAAAATGAAATGTTGTATTAAACACATGAAAGGAAGTTACTGCATACTATGGGACACCAAAGACCAGAATCCTCTAATACAGATAGAAATCCTCCTCACTGAGACCCTACGGGCTCTGAGCCTTCATACAAGAGCTTTTACAAGATGTATAAAAAAAAACCTTTCACTGCACAATTCTATGATAAAAATCTAGAACCCTTACAATGTGTTTCTTCTGGGTTTTTATAGAGGAAGAAGAAGAAAAACTAATAAAAGAAGTAGGTGAAAACATTTAATTGTTTCATTGAAACAAAATGGTGAAAAAGTGCATGCCCATACTGTTTGACGGCGCAAGAATGTTGTAAGTACTCTGTGGCTGCTCCATGAAGTAAATGCTGTAGGTGTAAATTTCCTCCCGGGATAAGATATGAAGAATAAATTATGTAGCATTCTGTCCTTTCCTGAGAGAGAAACCTGCTGCAATAAAACCTGGAGGCTGCTTTCTTGTGCATTCGTACTTTATGCCTCCTGAGCTTTGTATTAGGGTTGAAAATCTGCAGAGCTGAATGATAAAATCCTCGATCTTCCGTCGATTTTCTTTGCCGCAACATTTATATCACCTTTTGCTAAAATCTGTGTTTTGAATGGTTCCGGAGGGTTTGGTAGATTTTGAACTCTGCTGTTTTAATGAGAGCTGTGTCGTAACAGCTTTCCAGATCTTTCCTCATAAATTTGGCCACTGAACAATTGTCCTTCGAAGCAACCTCGACTTCTGTAATGGTGGTCGTGAGTAATGGCCATTTCTTCGTCGCTGCAAACCTGCAAAACCCACAAACTAGTTAAGAAAACTGGACACAGGGACGGTGGCGTGGCGGGATCCATGGACATGGTGGTGCATACTTGTCGGAATGGTGAAATGAGATGGGGTGGTGGAAAACACAGAGGAATGGTGGAGAAGGATTTTAGTAAAGGTTGAAGGAATACGTAAAATTTAACGTGGACAATGGACCTTCGACCTTTTAATAAAATATGTATAGGAGGCTGAGGGATGTACGATAGAAGCACGTGGAGGGATGACATGGAGATGGACCGAGTCAACAGTAATGGTGGACAGATCTTGACCGCCCAATTTTAGGAGGAAATCGACGGTTAGAAAAGCGCTGGGGAGCAAGAAAATGTGGGACCGGGCGACTGCGCGCTGGGACTAAGATTCGCGCAACTTTGAAGAGCGGTAGCCATTGGATCGAGCGCTCAAGATCGGATGGTTGAAATTAATTTCGCTATGCGTCCTTGACCGAAAATTAATGCACAAAATAGGGCGGTATTGAAACAGTGACCTGGGACGCATGGCGCATAATGTGTGGAATCGTTGCGATTTGCGGAATACCGCCTGCCTTCGAAAGGCGGTGCGAAATAAACAGGCTGGTTTTGGAATCGACGCGTAGCGCGGGGACCACAAGAGCAACAGGTCGGGGAACGTTGATCTTTGTTTGATCTGACGGCTGAGATTACGCCCGATGGCCATATACGGTAAGCGCTTTTTAATCTGGCACATGGCCTAGCGCCTGGGTTACATGAGCAATCAGCTAAAGGGGCTAGAACCGAAAGGGCTGGGCCTTTAATATTTTCATTTTTTTGCCTTTTTCCAATGAAATTTGACTCTGAAGGCGGGGAACGGTATATGAGAAAGGTTTTCTTAAACCATGAGAGGGGATTTAACATGTTAAAACGGGCGTTATCGGCCAAGAATCACAATGGGGCTGAAATGATCAACATCAGCTCCATCTGGGGACGACACGTTCATCCCTGGACATGTCGAGAACTTGCAGACCGTCGGATCGTCTTTTATGCAGACTCTGCCCTTCATAACCTTTTCTTCTCATGATTCATTATAACACTCGCATCATTCAAACATCAATTAAACAAAAATTAATATACAATATGATACAATCAGCCCTCGACCTGAATCATAATTGGAAGTAGGGCTTTAAAAATTGGCCGTTTACAGGGGCATCCAACAAGTCACCTTGTAAATTTTCCAATATGAACGTGTTATTGCCTCCCTGTTCCACAACTTTGAACGGGCCGAACCAAAGTGGATTGAACTTGCCATGCTTTCCTTTTTCAGCCCTCCAGACATCCCATCTGAGCACCAGATCACCAACCTGTAGCTTCCTGTCTTTTGCATGCTGGTCAAATATATGTTTCATTTTCTGCTGATATTCAGTTAACCTCTGATTCACTTGGTCTCGTGTTTCCTCTAATTCCACCAATTGATTGATTCTCCTGACCATGTCATCGGGTTCCTCCTGACTTTCTTGCATAAAACGTGCTACCGGTAAAGCCAGCTGCATAGGAAACATTGTTGCTCGTCCATACACCAATTCATATGGAGATTTCCCAGTTGCTCTCTTGCTGGTGATCCTATTAGCCCATAGAGCGAATTTCAATTGGGAATCCCAATTCTTCTGATTTTCATTGATAGTATTTTTCAAGGCCCTCACTAGAGTTTTGTTGGAAGACTCTGCCAAGCCATTTCCCTGCGGATAGTAAGTTGTGGAGTGCTTCAATGTGATATTATACTGCTGGCAGAAATTTAAAAATTTTGTAGATTTAAAGGCCTGTGCATTATCAGTCACTATTCTAGCAGGACAGCCAAACCTAGCTATGATATTTTCCTCCATGAATTTGATTATCACAGTATCTGTAGCATTCCTTGCAGGTATGGCTTCCACCCATTTTGTAAAATAATCCGTGGCAGTCAATATCCATTTATGTTGGCCACTTGAAGGAGGATGTATTTCACCTATAAAATCTATTCCCCACTGCTGAAATGGTTCATTTACATGAACAGGAATCAGGGGCAGAGCTACCAACTTCTGTTTCTCAGCAAATCTTTGACACTTATCACATGCTCTGGCCCAAGTAAAAACGTCTCCAAACAGCTTAGGCTAGTAGAAACCAGCCTTCAGAATTTTATGAGTTGTGGCTCTCCAGCTGTAATGGCCTCCACAAATTCCCTCATGGAATTATATCATTATATTTTCCACTTCATTTCCTGTGAGGCATAATAGTAGTATGCCTGAAGGATCTCTCCAATATAATTGGCCATTGGCAACTATATACTTTTCTGATTTTAGCCTCAATGTTCTGTATTTTTCCTTATCACAACTTGGAGGACAGCTGAGTGTCAAAAGATATTCTACTATTTCTTTGTACCAAGGACTGGTGAGAAATTTCATGTGTACTTTCTGAGTAGCCATCTCCAGCCCTTGCTGCTCTTTTTCTTTTTCAGACTCTTCATTTGCTACCATGGACAAATTTACGCCTAGATCTTGATAGTTCGATTCGGATAACATTTTAGCAAGCCCCTGTCCTTTAATCAGCTTAGTAGGTCTGATATCCAAATCATATTCCTGTATCTTTGCAATCCACCTCCCTCTTTTTCCTTCACTATCTCCCTGAATGAGAATGTCTTTGACAGCTGCTATAGGGACATATGCAGTAATGTGAGACTGCAAAACATACGTACTAAAGGCTTTGAGGGATTTCACCAGGGCATATGCCTGCTTTTCTAATATATTTTATTTCAGTTCTGCATCATGGAGCACTTGGCTGAAAAAGGCAATAGGCTGCTCATATCCATCTTCGTTTTTCTGCAACAAAACTCCAGCTATTGTATGGGGTGAAGCAAATGAAAAGATCATAAATGGTTTTGTATAATTAGGTCCAGCCAGCACAGGGGCTTCAGGAAATGCGGCTTTAATTCTAGCAAAGGCCTCCCGTGATTCTTGTGACCATTTCACCTCATTATTCTTCTTTAGCATATCTGTTATATGCCTAACTATCTCAGCATAGTTAGGGATGAATCTTCTCAGAAAATTTATTCGTCCCAAAAACACTTGCACCTCTTTCTTATTTCTGGGGAGAGGAATACTATTTATCACCTCTACTCTTTTAGGATCTATTCTCACCCCATCTTTAGTTACAATATGCCCCAAAAGCTTGCCTTCCTCTAATGCAAATAAAGACTTTTGTGGATTTAGAGAAAGACCATACTTTCTGCATTTTTCAAAGGTTCTTCGCAAATGTTCAATATGTTCAGCATCACCTTTTGAAAACACTGTAATATCATCAAGGTAGACCAACAGAAACTTATCCTGCTCTCCAACAAAATCAATGTCCATGGCCCTTTGAAACGTGGCTCCTGCATTAATTAGCCCAAAAGGCATCCTGGAATACATAAATGTACCCCATGGTGTGGTGAATGCAGTTTTCTTCTGATCCTCCGGAAGCACAGCCACCTGGTTATAACCAGAGAATCCATCCATCATTGACATCCTGGAAGCTCCAACCACTTTCTGCAGGATATGATCCATCTTGGGCAGTGGATAATTGTCCTTTAAGGATGCTCTATTTAAATTTCTGAAATCCACACATAGCCTTATTTCTCCATTCTTCTTTCGAACAGGGACCAGATTTTCCACCCATTCAGAGTACCTCAGTGGTACAATTATTTTGGCCTTTAACAGCTTCTTAATTTCTTTCTCAATGGAAGGAAGCAGCAGAGGATTTATCTGTCTGAGCTTCTGCTTATAAGGCTTTGCATCTTCCCTCAAAGGAATTTTGTGCTGCATTATACTAGTATCAAAAGTTTTAAGGTCCTGATAAGACCATGCAAACACATCTCTGTAAGACTTAAATAATTTCAGATACTTCTCCTTATATTCTTCTGGGACTTTCTTGGATAATTTGACAATTTTTGGGTCAACATCAGTACCCAAGTTTAGATCTTCTACCTGATTTTCCTCTACCGCTTTGCTTGGCTGCAGTGAGACATCATTCTTGTCAAATAATATTTCTAGAGGCACCAACCCTCTAGGTATAATGTTTCCCTTCAACTGCAACACTTTACTACCTGCCATTTTCTCCTCCCAATTACCCTCTGAATTGTTTTCAGACTCCTCATCTTCACACTCATCAATCTCCATATTAGAGAATTCTCCTACTATTTCTAGGAATCTCTTCATCTGTTCTTCATCTTCGAATACCTGCCAATGCTTGATATTATCTGGGATTGATGGTCTATATCGTACCTCAATTCCATACCTCAAGAGAGGGTTCTGAGGGGGACGAAAAGTACTAGCAGCCACAACAAGAGAATCTGCCATTCTATTCTGTTCTCGGGGCATGAACTGGATATTGAATGCTGAGAAGAAATTCTCCACCATGTCCCACACTTCATTCATGTATGCCCTCAACCGAGGGTGCTTGGTTTGACACTGATTTCTGACTTGCCTAACCACCAGCTCAGAATCTCCCAGAACTTTTAAACCCTGGATACCCATGCTCTTGGCTATCTGCAGTCCTAGCAACAATGCTTCATATTCAGCCACATTATTAGTAGCTTCGTATTCCAATTTAAAAGACAGTGGCACCCATTTTCCTATAGGAGAGATTAATAATACTCCAGCCCCATTACCTTTTCTTGAATTTGCTCCATAAAAATGTAGAGTCCATACTCCTGCTTCATGGTCTTCTAAAGGTTGCTCAGTCTTGATTTTACGGAAGGAAGGTTCATGAGCATAATTTTAATCTTCTTCTAACATCAAACATGAGAAATCTCCTTCCTTGCTGTAGACTGGTGAATTCTCTGAGCTGTCAGCCTTAGTCACCATCTTGACAAATCTAGTTTCTCTGTATAACCTCCTCTCCTGGCCACCAAAAACAAGGATAGTGGCATAGGTTAAATCCATCTTGAGTGACCCACCAATTTTTTTTCCCCAGGACCTTGACAACAGCATGCCAAAGTGAGCTGGGATGTCAGCCACCACAATGTCCATTACTACACTTTTTGCTGGAATTTGGGCCAGATTGACCACTAAATCTTTAATCATCCCCAAGCATTTAACTCTTTTGGAATCAAATGAATATAGATCTTTATATGGACGTGTGATTTGTAATCCTAGTTGTTCCATGACTGATAGAGGCATAAGATTATGGGAAGCTCCAGAATCTAACATGCAGTTGTGTAACAACAGGTCATGAATCACTAGAGACACATAGAAAGGAGGAGTAGAGGGGTCTATCTCCTCGACATGTGGGCCAAAAAATACCATGGGTCTTTCCTCTTGAAGATTAAGACTGTATGGAATTATTGGTTCTTCAGGAGGGAGCAATAAAGAAGTGACTTGAGATTGATATGCAGGTTGTTTCAATAGTTCAGTCAAGGGAACTGGGATTTTGACTTTCTCAAGTTCTTTTTGCAAATTGAAAGGGGGAGGGGGCTTTTCTGTTACAACTTCTTTTAACTCTTTATTTTCAACTGAGGATTTTACTTCTTTTGACACATACTTGACATTAGGAGGACTGACTACCTTTGAGGAAGAAGGAATTTGATCATTAGGCTGCAGAGGAGTGTTTAGAGCACTCTTACCTTTGTCTGTGACTTTTTGCATTGTTGACTCCTTTTGAGCAGGTGTTTCCTTCTGGGGAGACTCTTCTTCTTGATCTTGAGTCTGAGTCCTTTTCCTTGAAGATCTGAGATCATATTTTCTGTTAAAATGTGCTTGCATGAAATCATTAAACTGTTTGCAATAGTGATCAATTTCTTCATCTTTTGTGTCTCTGATCTCTTCTTCTTCTTCTTGCAATGGGCATTCTACTTCATCATTGTTTGAGAAGGAAATATTTGCATCTTGCAATTCAAAGGTAGCATCTTCAGTGGAGTCATCTACTGGACCTTCCAGATACAATGGATGTGGTACCTGATCTTGTTTCTCTTTAGCTTCCCTTGGAAATATTTGCAGGGGTGGCTTTCTATACTGAGGATTGTAACCCCTGTTTGGAGCATTCTGGAAGTTCTTGGAAGCTGAGTTCTTGGTCTCCAATTCAAGCTTGACCAATTTATTAGAAAGGTTCTTAATCATTTTGCTCATTTCTTCAATTTTATCTGAATCCTTATCCTGATTAGAAGTAGATACTTCCTCTTTGCCTCTTCTTCTGGTATCTTGTTCAGATTTTCCTCTTAATTTTCCAATGGAAGAAAAATTTGCTTCCAACTCAAGAGAATCTGACTGAGCATCATATAGGGTGGCAGGCTTTCTTTCCCTGAGAGAGAAACTGAAATCCGAGTCAAAGGCCACTATGAAAACAACTTTGGCAGCATTATGATGTGGCTTCATATCTGCAGGGAGGTTTAGATATAACTTATTAAATATCTTGATAAACTCTGACACCCCTTCATTATGTTTCTTCTTGAGTGTATTGAACTCAGTAAGACACTGTCCATGATCTTTCTTTTCTCCCCATTTTCTGAGAAAATTATTTTCCATATCATCCCAAGTGGTTATGGAACGGTTTCCCAACGTCTTGAACCATTTTATAGCTTCACCATCCAGAGATTGCACAAACAATCTTAAGACCACATCTAGATGTTCAACATTAAAGTTCTCTACAAAAGAGCAGAAAGTCTCAAGATGTTTCTGTGCATCAATCTCATTCTCACCATTAAATCTGGGTAAGATCTTCAAGTAATCCTATGGCATATCATTTAACACTTGGGGTAGTGCCAGGGGAGCATATTTATTCAATAAAAAGGCCAGAACATTTTCCATTGGAGGAGGTGGGGGTTGTGCAACAATCTGATGTACAAATGGAGGAAGAGGAGGAGGCTGGAGTGGAGTATGGATAGCAATAGGAATATACTGCACCGTAGGCTGAGGTGTAGATGGGAATAGTTCACGGTTAACAGCAGCTACTTCTGTGACCTCCTTGACCTCCTCGGCCTCAGGAGTAGGGTAAAGATTATCTTTAATTCTGGCACTGCCCCTGGGTGGACTATCTGAGTAGTATTCAAGGTTTTATTCAGCGGAGTCAGGATTTACTACTTGAACTTCCTGAGAAGAAGAAGATAGATATTTTTCTGTAGAATATTCAGGGATTTCAGCACGGGCTGATTTCTTTTCTTTCCAACTTCTTCTATGTATAATCTTTTCTGGGTCAGACACGGAAGGTGTCTTTGGCTGAGATGTATCTGACCTCAAATGTGGCTTACGAGGAGCCAGGACTACAAATAGATTTATCAAATAAACAACAGTGGAGTCGCCAAGGTGAGAGATACGCAACTCTTCAACTCTCCATGCTCACCTACTTAGGGAGTGAATATGATTTGTCGAGGCCCAGGGATAATGATTTTCTTAACTTCGTTCCCCGGCAACGGCGCCAGAAAGATGTTGTCGCTCCTAGAGACAGCCTAGAGTTGCCATAGACCAGTGCCTAGGACATCTTAGCATAGCAAGGAGCATATAATAGAGCTTGGGTGTCAATCCAAAGGCTCTCCTGCTATCTCTTGTAAACAAGGAAATTGATTTAAATGGGACAAGAACTTACAGAAACTGCCACAGGGAAAGTAATGTTGCAGAGACAAGATGCTAAGCTCCAACACAAAAGCATCAGACAGTTAAGAGACAATTTACTGTAAAGAGGGCCGATTCAAATAATATGCCACAGAAATCAAATATCAGAAGGTGTATGCGGTGAAAGAAATATAGGAAGATATTAGTTATCTTTGGTCTGAAACCCAGATACACAACAGAACCATGTATGGGCTTATCGATCTAAGAATCCATACATGACAATGGCATTTTAAAAGCACCCTCCCAAAGCAGCTAATATAGTAGAAAGATGGATGAAATGAACATGAAACAGTATATCATGCCTGAGCAATATTTAAAGCGCTTGACTGATCCAAGTATGGGTATCAACTAGGATAAATCCTTACCTAAAGTCAGTGAGCCACTCGCATTCCAGTACATGATACAAGAAGATGGATAAAATGAAATGTTGTATTAAACACATGAAAGGAAGTTACATACTGTGGGACACCAAAGACCAGAATCCTATAATACAGATAGAACTCCTCCTCACTGAGACCCTACGGGCTCTGAGCCTTCATACAAGAGCTTTTACAAGATGTATAAAAAAAACCTTTCACTGCACAATTCTCTGATAAAAATCTGGAACCCTTACAATGTGTTTCTTCTGGGTTTTTATAGAGGAAGAAGAAGAAAAAATAATAAAAGAAGTAGGTGAAAACATTTAATTGTTTCATTGAAACAAAATGGTGAAAAAGTGCCCGCCCATACTGTTTGACGGCGCAAGAACGCTGTAAGTACTCTGTGGCTGCTCCATGAAGTAAATGTTGTAGGTGTAAATTTCCTCCCGGGATAAGATATGAAGAATAAATTATGTAGCATTCTGTGCTTTCCTGAGAGAGAAACCTGATGCAATAAAACCTGGAGACTGCTTTCTTGTGCATTCGTACTTTCTGCCTCCTAAGCTTTGTATTAGGGTTGAAAATCTGCAGAGCTGAATGATAAAATCCTCGATCTTCCGTCGATTTTCTTTGCCGCAACATTTATATCACCTTCTGCAAAAATCTGTGTTTTGAATGGTTCCGGAGGGTTTGGTAGATTTTGAACTCTGCTGTTTTAATGAGATCTATGTCGTAACAGCTTTCCAGATCTTTCCTCATAAATTCGGCCGCTGAACAATTGTCCTTCAAAGCAACCTCGGCTTCTGTAATGGTGGTCGTGAGTAATGGCCATTTCTTCGTCGCTGCAAACCTGCAAAACCCACAAACTAGTTAAGAAAACTAGACACAGGGACGGTGGCGTGGCGGGATCCATGGACATGGTGGTGCAGACTTGTCGGAATGGTGAAATGAGACGGGGTGGTGGAAAACACAGAGGAATGGCAGAGAAGGATTTTAGTAAAGGTTGAAGGAATACGTAAAATTTAACGTGGACAATGGACCTTCGACCTTTTAATAAAAGATGTATAGGAGGCTGAGGGATGTACGATAGAAGCACATGGAGGGATGACATGGAGATGGATCGGGTCAACAGTAATGGTGGACAGATCTTGACCGCCCGATTTTAGGAGGCAATCGACGGTTAGAAAAGTGCTGGGGAGCAAGAAATTGTGGGACCGGGTGACTGCGCGCTGGGACTAAGATTCGCGCAACTCTGAAGAGCGGTAGCCATTGGATCGAGCGCTCAAGATCGGATGGTTGAAATTAATTTCGCTATGCATCCTCGACTGAACATTAATGCGCGAAATAGGGCGGTATTGAAACAATGACCTGGGACGCGTGGCGCATAATGTGTGGAATCGTTGCGATTTGCGGAATACCGCCTGCCTTCGAAAGGCGGTGCGAAATAAACAGGCCGGTTTTGGAATTGACGCGCAGCGCGGGGACCACAAGAGAAAAAAGTCAGGGAATGTTGATATGTGTTTGATCTGACGGCTGAGATTATGCCTGATGGCCATATACGGTAAGCGCTTTTTAATCTGGCACATGGTCTAGCGCCTGGGTTACATGAGCAATCAGCTAAAGGGGCTAGAACCGAAAGGGCTGGGCCTTTAATATTTTCATTTTTTGGCCTTTTTACAATGAAATTTTACTTTGAAGGCGGGGAACGGTATATGAGAAAGGTTTTCTTAAACCATGAGAGGGGATTTAACATGTTAAAACGGGGGTTATTGGCCAAGAATCACAATGGGGGCTGAAATGATCAACAGGGTGGAGACCTCGTAGGCCTAGGAATCCCTTGACTGGTAATGGCAGGATACACGATAAAGCCGAGAGGTTGAGACAAACCAATTCCTCATAGTTTAGGTGGAGAGATCCGGTGGAATCCATGATTTTTGATGGCCTAGTGATCTGGTGAGGATTGTGGTAAAGCCTGGTTCTATTGATGAGGGTGAGGTTGTTTAGCCTCAGGAAGCCCTGGTTGGTTCTTTTGGTTTTAAGTCCCACATTCATGCTTGGAATATGGCACGGGGGTGATTGGATGAAGATATATTTGGCTTGGCCAAACTATGATCATTTGGAATGTGGTAGCCCCATACTGGGTTGGATTTTGCATTCATTAATAAGAGTTTATTTCCAGTGTAAATGTATTGGATTATATGTGGAATTTATGGTTGTTGTATCCTCATTATTTATGTTGTTTATATGTTGGTTATGGATATGTTTTATGATAGTGAAGATGTTTGGTTCTCATCATGTTTGAATTGTAAATGAATGAGCAATGAATATATGGCCTAATAGATGGCAATGTAGCTAATGTGATAAGGCACCAATGCTTCTTAGCGATTCTCAGATAAGTATGAGAACCCTATGCTCGGATATGTTGTTTAAACCTATAAACTGCATATTTGTGACATGTTTGACTAAATGGCTTTCATGGCTAGTATGGGCCCAATCAAGTCTCTGTTCAATAATTTGCATTGGCATCATTGTCTCTATGTTTCAACTCATTTCTATAAATTTCATGTTGTTTTATATAAATTTGCAATGCCTAAATACTTTATTATAATACTTTTCTCAAGTTTTGCACTCAAAAAAGATGTTTGCACCTCGAGAGATTTGATCCCTCCTGGTGCTTAATAGATCTCAGGTTAAGATGGATCTAGGTCCGTTTATAAAATAAAAATGTATCAATTTATTTATATTATATCATTTATTTAAAAATGTCTTTTCATACCATGTTTAAGTCTAATAAAATAAAATTTAATAATATTAAATCAATTATATATATATATATATATATATATATATATATATATATATGTCAATTGGAGTTGTCTTGGGTGGTTAGATATAATGGATGTTAGCATCCAAATCCAAATTAAATTCCCTACAAGTGACGTAATGATGAGAAATAGTATTGTAATGAATATATGCCTAAATATTATTGTATTAACTCTCACTCTAATTCTCGAAGTGAAAAATAATAATTTTCCTTAAAATATATATATATATATATATTTATGAAATACGTTATAGGTGAATTCAACTTTATTATTCATCATGAAGTGTTAACATCAATTTTACTTAATCACTTATATAATTAAAAAAAAAAAAAAAAACATTTTATAAACAATATTCCTCACCTACTCCATATCAAAATTATAATTATGATTTGTAATTATGTTTATTCTTAATTTAAACTCATAGAATTTTCATATTAAAAATAGGGTTATTGAAGTTTTAAAATATATATTTATATAATATTTTATAATTTTATTAATATTTTTTTCATATAAAAAATTAATGGATTAGAATTTTTTAAGATATATATTTATATATTATTTTTTAATTTTATTATTAAATATTGAAGATATTAAGAATGTGGGTCATTTTATTTTTCTAATGTGATTTTTATCACTTTTATTTGATTATTTATTAATTTATTCTATTGACTTCCTTTTTTTCTTTCAATGGCCCATACGATTCAAATAGGTTATGACTTCGAACCTCACATGCTCCTATGGGTTGGAAAGGGATATTACAGTCTTCCCCTCATGAATTTGCTTATCCTGGAGCAACTGCATGTTGGCGTGTTGCAACACCTGCTCACCTTTGCATGTAGCATCTTCCACCAGCGAACCATTTCATTGAATTAAATACTTCCAGATGACTCTACTCCTAAATTCCCTCTCCCTCACATCCATGACCTCTTTTGGAATGAGGATTGATTTCTCTTCCTCGTCAAGTGGTGGAACCTACTATAAATGTATGTGCAGATTTTCATTAGAGGAGGTGTATGCAGTTCACTATTGTTAGTGATGTCATTGATGATTAGATACAATGGTAGTTTGATACTTAGTTGCAAGATGACTTTCACTAGTTGGATGAAAATTAAATCTTGCCCAATAATAAGCCATTAGATCCAACACTTTTGAACTTTATCTCTACAAAATGCTAATTTGGGAAAATGGGAAGAAGAAAAAAATTGCAATCATTGAATTATTAGAAGAATGTCACTTTTATATATCACTATCAAAATAATTATTTCCCGATAATATGATGTATCTCTTTAATATATAAAACTAATATTTTATAAATATATATGAAATACGTTAGGAAAACAATAATTTTCATATATATATATTAGAAGGGTTGGTTATGCATGATTTTGATTATCATATAAGCTTGTGTTGGTGATTTCTTTGGAACATAGCACATGCCAACCTTGCGGAGTGTTGGCACTATTTTATTTTTGACCCATGTTATTGCATGCACTGCACCCAACAAAATCCTGTTGGGTATTATCCATTGCGGCAACGCTTGCAGAACAGGTGAGGACTCACCCAAGGTACCTATGGGGGGTTGGGATAACTATATTTTTGTAGCTTGAAGGGGAATGTGAATCCACCTTGGCCATTATCCTACCATGTCTGAACCCAAGGTTACACGCATAACACCCTTCACAGTTACTGTTATGAAGTACTAATCATTTTTAACAACAAAAAATAAAAGAAAAGGGGTTTTCCCATTATCCTTAGCAAACATTAAGTTCATTGAACCATTACTACCACAGCTAAACCCTATGCATAATTTTTTTTAACATGAAACCAAAAAACACATATATATGGAAGTTCAAATATCGTTATATTACCAAAAAGGGTGTCAGTGGTATTTTATAAGCTCTTAGTTCCTCTCAACTCACTAGCCTAGTTCAACATGACATAGTTATAAAGTTATCATCCAATCATCCCACTAATTAGCTTTCTAACTGACCAACCCACAGAGAGGAATAGAACAATAGAACATAACAACACATGATAGAACAGATCAAAAATTAACTGAACCAAACTAAAGACCATTGTTGTTATGTTCTACTGAGTTATACAAGATTACATGCATAAAATTAATGTGAGAAATAATTCCAGTAAAGCTTGTACTATGGGTAGTTAAACTGTTGTTTACCAAAATTGGAATTACTCAAAACGTCGGCATTTGAAATTTGAATTTTTAGCAACTTGTCGCCTAACTCCTTCTTTTCTTCTACGTCATTGCAAACTGCACGGTACTTCACTACATGTTGTCGCTGCACACTCGTCCATGTCTGTGAAATGTTCTAGGGAACCGTTCCTCCTTCCTATTCCTACATGTGCACAACCAAAACTACTCCAAAACTTGTGTCCAACAGGCTGCCAAAACACACTTGTGGTTCATCCAGAGTCCCTTAGCCAATCTTTACTGATGAGAGTTTTGTTTTAATGGTATCCCTCAACGAAGTGAGGGCCTTGCAGGTTTCCTCAACTTGTTGTTCCATCTAAGTGAACGGTGTTTGGATCCATGGATAATATTTGAAAATAATGGATATAGTAGATCTCTGGGCCTTAAAGCCTTTCAGAAAGCCTATAAAGGGTTAAGTGGCAAAATTGCTCGCGTGAATCCTATCTTCAAGGTTAATCTCCCGTTTATCCAAGGGACCACAGACATGATTTCCCATGTCCTTAGAAGGAATAATGTCTCCGCCTCGTTCAAACCTCTCTATACTATTAGAAATTCTCTCGGTTTTGTCAAGGACCCTGTCGACCCTAAGGACAAAAAAGGTGTTTACCTCGTTCCTCGTTCATGTGGTATACCCTATATTGGAGAAACGGGTTGGTCCATTAAGCAGAGAATCCAGGAGCATGCTGTAGACATTAGGCACAATTGTTCCCGCACATCTGCTCTTACGGAACATGTAGAGAAATCCTGTCACCATGTTTGTATTGAGGATTCCAAGGTCATTGCTAGGGTTGATAATTTCCACCATAGGAAGCTTAGAGAAGTTACTGAGATTGAGAGGCATGCTAAGAATATCAACAGGGATGATGGGTGGAAATTAAGTAAGATTTGGGCTCTAGCTCTCTCTATGTGATTCCTTCCCCTCTCACATGGATTCTTAGAGCATTAGGGTTTTTAGTCTTTTTCTTAATTTATTTCCCTATTTCTTATTTTCTTCCCCATGCTATTTCTTTTTTTATGTTAATTTTCTTTAGCCTTATTTTTTATTATTATTATATTATTATTAATTTTTTAAATATGTTTATTAATATTTTGATCTCTTCCTAACCCCTTTACCCTTATAAAAAATTTTACATCCATTTATTTGGCATATATACTTCAAATTTCCCATAAAAATGATATTTTTATTATTATATCAACACATTTTTTATATAATTCTTTTGGTATTATTTAATGATTATTGGTTGAAATTAACCTAATTAATAAATATTTCCTGTCAACCGATTGGAATAACTAATTAACTAAATCACCTAATTCACCAAAGACTCGTTTTTAATGGCTATCTCCAGGCAATGATGAATCCATACTATTAATTCATGAAGATCGATTAACTTTTTCACCTTGTCCTGAGGATGAACCACATTAGTTGGTTCGAAACGTCGACCAAATCCTAATGATGTGATTAATCCGAAAGACATGATACTACATTATGGATCACAAAAGTCTTAGATCTTATGGTGTTTGGATCTTCATAGAATCTTGTAAATACATGTCATTAAATGTCATCCATTTCGTGGTGTCATTGAGGATAACGTTAATCTCTTGATAGGTTGTGCTAGCAGTATTCATCACATAAAAGTGCTTCCTGTTGCAATCCGAGTCTACTTAGCGCTCAAGCTCCTGATGGGTGGTTTTTAATTACTTGATCTCTGTGTCCAACTATAGCTTCTAGGTTATAGCGACGGTGTGATCATTGAAAGGAAAGTGAATAAAACCATCAAGAAGTTGCATCCTTCTGTCTTGTGCATTTTGAACTTGGAAACCTAGGTCCTTCAATTCCGGATTTTACACCATAATAGTCCAGAAGGCCATGCATTTGGTGGATAGAGGTTGTCATTGATGATGCAACTGCTTTAGTTGTGTATAACATGTAAATGCCTTCTTAGCTTCCACATGACAGTGTCATTCCTCTGAAGATGTAAACAATTGTCGTTTTAACTCTTTGAATTGGGATTTTAATGCTTGTGCTACCTTGTAGATCTTAGGAACTTTGTTTTCTGCTTGGGTGCCTTCCTCTACAGATTCAACCACAACCTGCTTATACATTATTTCCATGACTGCCCTTAGTTCCATTTTCTAGTATATTTCTTTCTATTTTTTCTTCAAGCAACTATGCTCTTTCATGCTACCCAAATTCATTAGTTGTAGCGCTTTCATGAATTCTAAAGTAGTAGCACTATCAAACGTCTATAATTTGGAGACAACTCTATCTTGTAATCAATGTGAAGTATCTAAAGTTAACTAGGAAAAAATCAAATTAATGTGCATTGAACCTTTCATCTATTGCGACACTACTTCCACAGGAAATTCTACCACTTTGGGAAGGATTTGGAGTGCCCGACGGTCAGTGGAGGTAACAGAGGTATTCGCCTGTGGTTCTAGAATATCTAGCGCACTCTAGGCCATCGACTGCTTGGTTGGCTTACTAGTGGTGGGTTGTGTAGGTGCCCCTCTATCGACCTATACCAATTATCGCAGTTGCTCTAGCTTGTGTAGAGTGTATTGTTCATCCCAATGCACTTTCATGATAGATGCATGTGTCTATTCATTGAACCTACTCAATGCTTCCTTCATCTTCTCATCAACCTACTCAACAATTTGTTCGATATCATCCTCTAAGATGGACATCACTTAAACGACTCGAGTGGCCTTTCACTTCTTCTTGGCGCGGGATACCTTGCGTGACACTAATTGTGGTAGCTCTTTTTACTTCAACGCTTGTTGTAGTTGATGGGGTGTTTGATTGTTCGGGATCCTTATCCTAGCCTTTCTCTGAGTGACTTGGATTTTGTGCAGATGTCCCACCTTGTGGCTTCTGTTGTCCTTCCCACTAAACACTACTCTCCAAATTCTCAATATCTTGCTCTTCTACTAACGACAACTTCCAACTATCCTCCCAGACAGTTATATGTGCATGTGCATCTTCATTAGTGAGCTGAAAAATAAAAAAAAAATTGTAATAATTGAATTATCAGAAGAATGCCACTTGTATAAATCACTATCAAAATAATTAATTCCCTATAATATGATGTATATTTTTAATATATAAAACTAGTATTTTATAAATATATATGAAATATGTTACGAAAACAATAACATAATATTAGGAAAACTATTACTCTATTTTAATAAAAATAAGCGTTGGTTGTGCATGATTCTGATTATTAGATAAGCTTGTGTTAGTGATTTCTTTGGAACGGAGCACAGGCCAACCTTGTGGAGCGGAGTGTTAGCACTATTTTATTTTTTGACCCATGTTATTGTATGCACTGCACCCAAAAAAATCCCTGTTGGGTAATGTCCATTACGACAATGCTTGTGGAACAAACAAGGACTCACCCAAGGCACCTATGGGGGGCTGCGAGAACTAGGTTTTTGAAGCTTGAAGGGGAATGGGAATCCACCCTGGCCATTATCCTACCACGTCTAAACCCAAGGTTACATACATAGCACCCTTCAAAGCTACTGATATCAAGTACCAATCATTCTCAACAACAAAAACTAAAATAAAAGGGGTGTGCCCATTATCCTTAGCAAACATTATGTTCATCCAACCATTAATACCAGAGCTAAACCCTACACATAAAAAAATTAGCATGAAACCATGAAACACAGATATATGGAAGTTCAAATATCATTATATTACCAAAAAGGGCGTCAGTGGTATCAGATAAGCTCTTGGTTCTTCTCAACTCATTAGCCTAGTTCAACATTACATAGTTACTAAGTTATCAACCAATCATCCCATTGATTAGCTAGCTAACTGACCAACCCACAGTGAGGAATAGAACAATAGAATATAACAACACAGGATCAAACAAAGAAAAACTAAATTGAATCGAACTAAAGACCGTAGCCCTAATGTTGTCAACTTCTACTAACTTATACAAGATTGCATGCATAAAATTACTATGAGAAATACTTCTAGTAAATCTTGTGATGTGGGAAATTAAACTGTTGTTTACCAAAACTGGAATTACTCAAAACATGGGCATTTGAAATTTGAATTTTGAGCAACTTCTCGCCTAGCTCCTTCTTTTATTCCGCGTTGTTGCAAATTGTGTGGTTCTTCACTACATGTTGCCACTGCACGCTCGTCCATGTCTGTGCAATGTTCCAGGGCGCCATTCCTACCACCTTTTCCTACATGTGCAGAACCAAAACTACTCCAAAACCTGCCTCCAACAGGATTCCAAACACAACTTTGGTTCGCCCAAATCCCCTTAGCCAATCTTTACTGATGGGAGTTTTTTCTTAATGGTATCCTTCAACAAAGTGAGTGCCTTGCAAGTTTCCTCAACATGTTGTTCCATCTGAGTGAATGATGTTTGGATCTTCATAGAATCTTGTAAAGACATGTCCTTAAAGGTTATCCATTTCGTGGCGTCATTGAGGATAGCGTTAATCTCTTGACAAGTTGTGCTAGCAGTGTTCATCACATAAAATTGCTTCTTGTTGCAATCCGAGTCTACTTAGCACTCAAGCTCCTGCTGGGTGGTTTTTAATTACTTGATCTCTTGATATAACTATAGCTTCTAGGTGTGATTTAACTATGTAAAGCACCAGGATAAGAGATGAGCACGCGAAAACCCTACCCACCGGCGACTGCTGCAACCCTAGCCGACTTATCACGAGGCGCCGCTCTCCTCCAAGCGCTCAAGCTTGGGCAACGGCCATGGCAACAAGCTCGGGGGGGGAGGGCCCGACCCCCCCTGCAAACAATGATTCTTCAGGCGCTCATCCTGACCTGACCAACACCAGCGCTGACAAGCAACAGAAAACGACAGAACCCCAGACGACTTTTTCACAGGCACAACAGGACAAAGCGGCCCCCTCCTCTTCCACCTGCAAGCCCATTGCACCAGAAAGGCCCAAGATCGATTTGCCTAGCCATCGAATCAATGCCCGCATTCAATATATGAGAGATCATGCCCTCATCGGCAAATTTATCGGTTTCTGGCCCACAGAAAAGGCCCTACAAGGATGGATCGCTTCGAAATGGAAGCCTAAAGGACACGTTACTCTTCAGCTCGGACCGAAGGGGTTCTTCACGGCGATCTTCCTCTGTCTTGAGGATCGCAACAGAATCATGGATGAAGGGCCATACTTCTTCAATTAGGCTGGCCTATACCTCAGAAACTGGATCAAAAGATTCAATCCAGATAAAGAAAACTTCAACTGGGCACCTGTCTGGATACGTCTATATTCGCTGCCGCTTGAATATTGGGACGAAGACACGCTTCAGGAGATCGGCAAGGGTCTAGGGCAGTTTATCAAAATCGCTGAAGAGACCAAGCTTCGCCGCTACACTTCTTATGCGCGGATCTGCGTTTATATGCATCTAGACAAGGCCCTACCTGATGCTGTAAGTATATACCATGATGATTTTGAGTGGATCCAACCACTGGATTATGAGCATGTTCCTTTCAGGTGTCGGCGTTGCCATGCCCATGGGCACCTCTTCAGAGACTTCCCCCTCAATACTGCATCCCAGAACAAAGAAGCTAATACCCAACCAGAAGCAGATGGTTTCACCAAAGTACCTCCTCGCAGAAGGCACAACAAGAAAGCTTCATCGGCAGGTAAAAAACCCTCTTCTTCCTCTAGTGTTCCTACTACCAGCAATAGTTTTGCCATCCTTTCCAATACAGAGCAAATGCCTAACTCGAGCCTGGTGCCTCCTCAGTCTAACCAAATCCCCAATACTTCCACCCCGCTTCATGTCCCTGTGAACCCCTCCCCCCCCCAGCCAGAGACAAGCGCCTCTGCAAACCCCTCTTCCAAACCCCCCTCTGGCACAAAACTCTTAACTTGGCATACAGAAACCATGGATCTGGATGATCCTAAATCAGGATCTGCTACTCCCGATGGGGGAAAAGGAACCCAAAGCGCTACAAATCCAATGGAAGAAGATTCGGAGAGTCTTGAGCTTGGGGATCTTGACATCATTGGCCTGGAGGATGCTTGCAAGCGCCAAGATTTTGACAAAATCAAGCCCCATCAAATAGACACCCTGGCAAAGGTTCTATCCAAAGCCCAGCAACAAGCAAAACTTGGTATTCAAACAGGAAGTCATTGGGACAGCCTCAAAGTAATTAAAGAATCCAAAAAGAGGGGCAGAAAACCAGACTGGCAGCGTACAATTACCATTGGGGAAATACTAGTCAACTCTGGGCGCTACCCCAAGCTAACGCGGTTCTTTCCGCCCCTGCCAAATAGTTCCTCATGAAATTGATATCATGGAACATCAGAGGGCTCAATAGCCCAGGAAAACACAAAATGATAAAAAGTATGTTACAAAAAAAAAAACCAAATATTCTCTTTCTCCAAGAGACAAAATGTAACAGTGAAGCTTTGGGTACTTTTCTGTCAAAAGTCTGGCCTAGTAGCAGTTTTGCAGCAATAGATGCTTCTGGCTCTTCTGGAGGGCTTGCTATAGCCTGGGACACTCAATCCATAGTCATATCTGATCTGCATGCAGCTCATAATATCATTCAAGCCATTTTTCACCCTATTGGCACAAATACATACGGGCATCTCTCAAACGTTTATTTCCCACAGGACCTTAACAGAAAGATCGCCCTCTTGAATACAATGGAAGCGCTCAACTCTCACAGAACTCATCCTCTCTGGATAGCAGCAGGGGACTTCAATATGGTAACCAAGATGGAAGAACGAACAGGAGGCAGAACCAGACCGGACCCTGAAAGCGTCCACTTCAGGAATTTCATAACCAACAGCTGGTTGATAGATCTCCCATTCACCAATGGAACGTTCACTTGGAACAACAAAAGATCAGGGGCCCATCATGTTGCTTCCAGGCTCGATCGATTCCTCATCTCTGATAATGCTATACACATGGGGGGCGACCTAGAGGCTTCAATTCTTCCTTTTGCAGGATCAGACCACTGGCCCATTGCATTACAATGGCACAATCTTGGCCCACAGCTCAGAAAGCCCTTCAAATTCGAAGCCTTCTGGCTTTCACATCCCTCATTCAAAGAAATGGTCAACTCGGCATGGCACAACTTCACCCCCCCCCCATGGCTGCAAGATGTACCAGTTTCAGCAAAAGCTGAAATACCTCAAGGCGCTCATCAAGAATTGGAACACAACAGTCTTTGGCAACATTTTTCAAGAAATCAAAATCCTCGAAAGACAAATGGAGGAAGTACAACAGAAAATCATAACAGAAGGAAGATCAGAGGAGGCTAATACCCAATAAATGCAGATCCAAAAGCAGCTTGAAGAAAGGCAAAGACAAGAAGAAATTCTGTGGAGGCAAAAGTCTCGAATCAATTGGTTAAAGGAAGGGGAACGAAATACTCGATTCTTCCATCGCTCCACTATTCAGAGAAGGATGCAAAATCGCATCCACAACATCACTAATCAGCACGGGGAGAAAGTAGAGCAACATGAAGAAATTGAGCAAGTCCTCTCGAACTATTTCCAAACCACTCTCCAAGAAGATGGCACTATAGACCGACAGCCAGCCATTGATGCAGTTTCTCAGCTCATTCCCAAACTCATTTCCGAAGAGCATAAAAAAATGCTTCTGCGAACAGTCTCCATGCAAGAAGTTGAATTAGCAATGGCACAAACCAAAGATGGGAAAGCACCAGGGCCTGATGGATTCACTGCAAATTTCTTCCATCATTTCTGGGAGCTCATTAAAATAGAAGTCTGGGAACTAGTGGAAGAATTAAGGGCCACCCACTGGCTCCTCCCCTCCTTAAACACCACCTTCATCGCTCTGGTGCCTAAAGAAGAACAACCCAACACTCCGGAGAAGTATCGTCCCATTGCTCTCTGTAACGTGATCTACAAGATCATCTCCAAGGTCATTGCTAACAGATTAAAGCCTCTGCTGCCACTCCTCATCTCACCAGAACAAACAGGATATGTGGAAGGCCGCCAAATCATGGATGGTATCATCATGACTCATGAAGTCATCCATTCCCTCAAGAGCACTAAAAAACCAGGTATGCTTCTTAAAATCGATCTTTCCAAAGCTTTTGACAAACTTTGCTGGCGTTACATTCAGAGCACGCTCAAAGCCCTTGGTTTTGACCAGATGTGGATTCGTTGGGTCATGAGTCTTATTACTTCCCCTCTCTTTTCCATCCTTGTTAACGGCTCCCCTTCCAACCCTTTTGTTTCTTCTCGAGGCATTCGTCAGGGTGACCCTCTCTCTCCCTTCATTTTTGTCCTTATGTCAGAGGGTCTCAGCAGGCTCATTCATCAAGCTGTCCAAAACGGGGATCTACGTGGCATTTCACTGTATGGTTCTCCCGCTTCTACTCACCAGCAATTTGTTGACGATACCATGCTCTTTGGCTTCCCCTCAACCCAAGAAGCTAGGTCTTTCAAACGCATTCTGCACCTTTTCTCTCTCGCCTCTGGCATGAATGTCAATACATCCAAATCTCAACTCTTCTTTTTTAATACCCCTCCTCTAATCCAGTCTTGTGTAGCCCGTATTCTTGGTTTTGCGCTTGCCCGTCTCCCCGCCAAATACCTTGGCGCCCCTCTCATTGACTCTGCTCTCAAGCATTCAGCTTGGACTGTTCTCCTTGATAAACTCGAGGCTCGCCTCTCCTCATGGACTTACAGAGCTCTCAACCTAGCCAGCAGACTAGTCCTGATCAAAGCGGTGCTGCAATCTATGCCGCTTTACCTCTTCTCTGTGCTTGCAGCTCCCAAATGGGTGCTCAATCAAATCAGAAATCTTCAGCGTCGCTTTCTATGGGGCTCCTCAACTCACACTCGGAAATGGGCTTTGGTCAACTGGAATACAGTCTGCACTCCCAAAGAAGCCGGTGGGCTAGGGCTCAGGAATCCCCTTCAAAGAAATGAAGTCATGGGTGCACGACTTTGGTGGAAATGGCTCACGAGCCCTCACACTCCTTGGGCTAAGTTGTGGGCTGCCAAGTATGCCAACAATAGACCGATGAATGATTTGATCAGACTCAAACCTGAGACAGCGGGATCTCTCATCTGGAACTCTGCCAAGCAACATCATGCCCTCATCCACCAGCACAGCTTTTGGGAGGTTAGGAATGGCCAGACTACCCGATTTTGGGTGGACTCCTGGCAACAAAGGCCGAAGCTTGTTGACACTCTAAATCTGCTTAACGCGGACAGATACAATGGGCCAGAAGAGTTGAAGGTAAGTCAATGTTGGATAACTAATTCTAGAAGCAGCTATCACCATTGGAAACACCCGTCTCTACTCCAACCTACCACTCCCAGCAACATGTGGACAACTCTCCAGGAGGAACTACAACGCTGCAGAATTCGCTGCTCAG
This sequence comes from Pinus albicaulis, assembly GCA_034641835.2. Classification (NCBI taxonomy): domain Eukaryota; kingdom Viridiplantae; phylum Streptophyta; class Pinopsida; order Pinales; family Pinaceae; genus Pinus; species Pinus albicaulis. The sequence goes on along the minus strand of JAXQQM020069049.1, from coordinate 17,301 downwards.
ATGACCCAGATATCCTTAGATGGGGTTATTCGCCCAAAGGCATATTTACCACAAAAGAGGCCTACAGCTTAATGTATCCTACTCCTCACCCGAAAGACAGACTCTGGCAATTTGTATGGGCTAAAGGGACCTGGCCTAAAGTCTCCACTTTTCTCTGGCTCCTCAGCCACAAAAGAATTCTTACCTGGGACAATTTTCTCAAACGCGGTTTCTGTGGCCCTTCACAATGTCCAAATTGCAAACAGGACACTGAAACCATTCAGCACCTCATGCTTACTTGTCAGCTAGCCAGCCAGCTCTGGAAAAAAAATTGCTTTCGAAGTCAACGAAGCAAACCACAAGGGGACATCACCAGCATAATTTTCCAATGGCCACAGCGCTCTTACAACAGCCCCATTCTCAACTTTCTCTGGCGAATCATTCCAGGTCTCCTATTCTGGGCGCTTTGGAAAGAAAGAAACAAAAGAGTCTTCAAGCATCAAACCACTCCCCTGGACATTTTATGGAAAAAATTCCACAGCAACCTACAGGAGTCTCTTTCTCTTGCAACTTGGCAGGAGGAGGATCTTCCCAATCATCCTCAAGAGATCAGCATATGGCGCAATTGGCAATTCACCATAACATCTATGCCCAGAATCAACAAGCAGAACCCTTCAGATTCCTTCTCTTGGATTCCTCCTCCACCAGGAATAATCAAATTAAATTTTGACGGGGCTTCCAAAGGGAATCCAGGCCCGGCGGGATATGGAGGTATCTTCAGAAATTCCCAAGGCGAAATCCAGGCCATCTTCTACGGATCCATTGGATGGGACACAAACAACTCAGCTGAGTTGGAAGGGCTATGGCAAGGACTCAATTTAGCTCACCTCTACAACTTCCTGCCCCTAATTGTGGAAGGTGATTCTCAAATTCTGATCAGCATGGCAAATCAGTTGCTCCATGGAACCAGCTCAGCCAAGGTAGCTACCAGTTGGCGTTTAGCTTCTAGAATTGATGCTCTTAGCAATTGGGTAAAAGAAAACCAAGCTATCACTTTTACTCATACCAAGAGAGATGGCAACAGGGTCGCGGATCTCATGGCCAATTTAGGAGTTGATAGTCCGGACTTTCTCAAGCACGGCTCTATCCAGATCATAAATGATAGAAACTCTACTCAGGAATGCATCAAGCTGGTGCGAATGGATCAGACAATTCCGGATGCTGATGACATCTCGGGTTAAGAGGCCTCCAGGCCTGGTTCAAGAACCAAGGCGGTTCACCTGGGGTGGCCACATGGCCCCCTATGGTGTCATTAATGCTAAGTTCATTAATCCAAAGCGCTGGATATTAACTCCTCCTCGCCGTCAATCGCTCTGTCCTGCTCGGCGCACCAGACTTCAAATGGAGCACCACTGCTCGCATTCTTCCGATTGCTTTGGCTCTGCTAACCGCCCTTTGTCGCCTCTGCGCTCTCATTGCCCGGGCGGCTGTGCAATAGGTGGGGCTCACACAGCTACAGGACGCAGGTGCTCTCTGCAATGTTGTTTGGATACGATACCCGGCTATCACTTCTCAAATAGTAACTTCTGCCCTGTTCTGTTCAATTCTCATACTTCTCCTGTTATTGTTGGTCAAATTAACTCTATTCCTGCAGCTCCTTCTGGAAACTGGTCGGATTCTTCTCGGAATTTCAGTATGCCCAGGCTCAGGCAAAGAATGTCTTGCAGGAAAGGGGCCTCTCGAGGCAGGTCCATGAGTGAGCGACCCTCCAATTCTAATGTCGACTCCTCCATGGAACATGCTGAAAGGCGTCCCATTCCTCTTTATGTTGATCCTGCTGGCCGTCTCCATGAGAGCGTTGCCCCGGCGCCTCCACAGCCCTCGCACCCGCCTCGTGCCCCTGTTCTGACTACTCTGTCTCCTCCCCCGCTTCAGGCTTCCGCCTCCCCTTCTCTCCCTGGCAGTCATTACCTCCGGCAATCAACGCAACACGCTGAGCTGCGTTTCGATTGCACCTTCAATCGGCCTTCCATTACTGCCCTAATCACGATTTCACTTCGCGAAGAGACCACTCTCCCTCCTGTTCAGCCGCTTGACCCTGTGCATTCTCCTTCCAAGCCTAACTTCGAGCCCCCCTCTGGCCCTGCACCCGGTCCTCACACGCACTCTCCCGGAATTCCTTTTGCCTCTGTCCCTGCTCATCCGGGACAGGCGCACTTGCAGATGGAAGCTGGTCCGTCAGGTGAAGATGCTGACAAGAATGCTGAAGCGGATTCGGAAGAACACTATGGCTGCAGAATTGAGGAAGAGAATCCGGACTCAGACTAAGTGCTCTCCCTCTTCCAGGACCAATTCTCAGTATGATTTATGCTCTAGAATTTTTGATAAATTTCTGTTTTCAATGGTCACTCACAGCAGACAAAGCTGCATGTATCTTTTGGCTCTTTTTAGTTTTGTTAATCCGTATGTAAGTGACTCTGCGCCGGTTTCCCAGTTCCTGGGCGGTGTCAACTCTGATAAAAGAGCTGGTTTCCCGCTAATGGGCAGTTCTATAGCTAGACAGAAAGTGGACATCAAGCCCGGTCTCAGGCTTCCTCAGCTGAGCCGTGGCAGTTTTGTACTTTTATGTTCATAATAGAAATAGCGTAATTTAGAAAAAAAAAACTATGTAAAGCACCAATATAATTTGTTACAGAAAAAAAAAAAAAACTATAGCTTCTAGGTTATAGCGATAGATACTCTTGTTTGGATTGAATCCCACAACCTGTCATCAAAGAAGAAGAATATAATATTAAGATTAGCTTATCTTATCTTATCTTAGCTGAAGTAGTTAATTGAAAGAAGAAAAAGGCGTAGGCGTGATGGCATGAGAACTTCAAATAGTACCTGAAAAGCGGTCGAGAGTAAGCTGCAACTGTTGCCCATTGTCAAGGATTTTAGCACGATCATTGCCCCATGTGATGTCGAAATCATTGTAGAAATTTGCAGAAACAAGAGCCAGAGCCGCCGAGGATGCCAATAAAAATAAAAGAAAGAGAAGGTGAAGAGGAGTGTCCATGCCTCCGATTAGGGATTGGGAAAAGAGGAGTTTGTGATGTAGAGCAGTTCCAGAAATGAGAGAAGAGATAAATGTGAATGTGTGCAGAGAATAAATATGTGGAGTGTCGCTGTTGTTGTTGATGATGGATATGGATGGGTTTTGGGTTTATATAGAAAGGAGGGAGGGACATCTGCATGGGGAAGTGAAGGGAAGAAAGGAAGGGAAGGGAAGGGAGAGAGGAAACATCCCGAAAAGGGCAGCCATAACAACAAATAACAGAGGCAGCCAGCTAATTCCCATTTCTCTGTCTATTTGTGCGTTCCAACTCATTTCTCCGCGTTTCAGATTTCCAACTCAACTCTTACCAACATCCAACTGGCATTTTCACTTTCTTCATAACAACAACAAGGACATCAATGCAAAGCAAAGAATGCACCACCATTCCTTCCTTCCTTCCTTCCACCCGCCAACTACAGTCAATAATGTTTTCTGCTTTTATATTGCCAACTGCTTCAATAATTTATGTGTGTTTATTGCAATGGATTCTTTCTCCCTTTCACTTCGGACTCCAACTCGGACTCTTCACCCACTTCCGGCCTCCTTGGGCCCTCATAATGGCGCTCAGAGACGTTGGTCGACACCCACGAGGACACTTTATCATCAATTCTATTCTATGGTGTTAATTTTGTGTTTTTTTTAAGGTTATGATTTATGATTAATAATAATGATGACGACGATGACAATGACCGATACTGTATTTTTTTCCAAATATTATGATTAATAATAATGATGAGGAGCCGTGTATATATATATTTCTTTTTGTATTAGTTCAAGCACATCTTAATTTGACATTTTCAATTTTCTTGACAACAATGTTTCCTCCAACTTCTTGTCCACCCCAAACCAAGGCATCAGATATGTCACTAAAATGAATGAATTCCAATCCATGCTCAAAATTTATACTTTAGCCCCTTAAGATTTTTATAGAAGGATTCCATATTCGATAGATTTGGAGGGCCAATCGGAAGATTCCAATCATTGGTAACTGGATCCCTAAAATTGTGCTCTTGAATCCATTGATGATTAAATTTAAAAGGAAGAGGATCATGTTCCTCCACTCCCCTCCATTATAACATAATCGCCTGATGGTATGAGGTCGCAGAAAAAAGAGAGGTGGATTTCAAGGAATCCATCCAAGTTGACAAGGATGAGCGAATAAGAAATATGTCTAGTCTTTTAGCAATTCCACCCCCCGGACTATTCCATTCCTCCATGTCAGGCACATATTGGGAGGGACTATGGATTGAAGGAACTTGCTAGTGAAGAGGGACTTGAAATACCTGGCCAATGGATCCAGTCTTACGTTCAAACCCCAACATTCACTATCGGTCATAGTAAAGTTGATGTAACCTGCAATTATAATATTTTGCAAATCTAGAATGCCACTCCCCCCAACTTTCTCCCAAAAATACTTCCTATTTGTGTTCCATATGCGAGTGCAGTTGGTAGCTTGATGTATGCAATGGTTTGCACCAAACCATAAATTGCACATGCTGTGGGAGTATTAAGCAGGTTAATGTCAAAATCAAGGAAGGAGAATTTGACAGCATTGAAGCGGATTTTCAAGTTTTTGTGTGGCACTAGTGATTATGGTTTCTGCTACCAAGGAATACCAGGATTGGACAGAGTTTCAGAAATTCGTGGCTTGATGTAGACTAGGCTGGAGATCTGGATCAAATAATATCTACAAGTGGGTATTTGTTTAACCTATTTGGAGGAGCAGTTCGTTGGCTGAGTAAGAGGCAATCTGTAGTGGCACTTTCAACTACATAGGCTAAATACATGGTAGCCATTCATGCAAGCAAGGAAGCAGTTTGGTTATAGAGGTTGTGTTCAAGTACGGGGTTGGTGCAGTGAGCTATAATGATAGATTGTGACAACCAAAGTGAAATTTTATTTGCTAAGAACTTTGCTTATCATTCGAATACAAAGGACATTGATGTTCAATATCCCTTTTTGAGGGATATGGTTGAGGACAAAAATATGTTTTTGGTAAAGGTGGACACTTTGAAGAATGTTGCAGATCCACTGACAAATTCTGTGGGCACTGAGAGGTTTCCTTGGTGTAGAGAAACAACGGGCGTTGCAGGCTTTGACTAATGACAAATCTCTCCTGTGACCCCATATGTGGAAAGAAAACAAAAGGTGGGAGAATGTTGTGTATATGTCATATTCTTTCCACGACTAGCTCCGCGAGCTCTACATTGTGTCGGGAGCATTGGAGGGCGGTAGCCCCCCCTGTCGGGTGGTTTGCAGGGGGGTGGTAGCCCCCCTTCACAGGGTCTACGGAAGTGCCATGGGAATTTTTTTTTATGCGGACCCAAACATGGTGGGAAGGCCTACCCATGGTTTTGTCCATTGGTTTTGCACATGGTTTTTATACCCATGATAGTTTGTAGATCCGGTCAAGGGAAATAAGGTTATGTTTAAATCTAGGGTTAGTGGATTCTTCGACATGTATATATATGTATTCTAACATTGAAATGAATATAATGAAAAATCAATCTGGTAGTCTCGGTTTTGGGATCCAGGGGAAAATATCTGTGTCTATTTGTTTTATGTTCTTGCCGTTGTTTATTTTTCTGTTTTAAGAATTCGTTTGTAGGTAATTTATGTACAAGGTTAAAACCTACAATCAAAATAATATTTCTTTGTTTTTGTATTGCAATACCAAAATGAAATGATAGACACCTTCTAATATTTTACATATGTTCCTATTTTTGTATGTCTAGAAAAGAATGTAAGAATAGATGTAATAAAAATGAATTAGAATACTTGGAAGGAAAGAATGGGTGGATGAGTCAGGTGTCCAGAATTCATTCTCTGAATTCAATGGAATTGAATTGAATTGAATTGAGTGGTCATTTTCATTCAATATATGGTCCTTGAAAAAATCCCTTGGTGTCTACATAGTAATTGTAGATCATGTAGTTCTTTCATACCCACTAGATCCTCTATTCTTGGTTCAATTCCAAAGATTCCTCCTCTGTAGCAGCGTCAAAATAAGAAGTAGCAACAACATTGAAACTGCAGAAGGATGCAATAAAGGGAGATTTAGTCTAGTTGGTATTCACAAGCCCACCTCTGGTTTCCCACTCATATCCATTCCAAAGGATGGAGTAGACCCTCATTGCTTGGCTCTTGGGATAATTACAATTGATATCCACTTTACCCAACTCGGTCTCTCTGTTATTAAACACTTGAATAGGAGTCCCATCTACAGAAAATCTGAACAAAAAATTACAAGAATGTCATGGTCATATTAGTTTGAGAGGTCACTGTATTGTTACTATTATTGAAAGAAAAATAATGAATGCAAAGAGTGATTCAAATACATACATAATTTGGTTTGATGTCCAGAGCATGGAGTACTTGTGGAAATCCATGGTTGGGTTGACCCACAAATAAAATTGCTGTTCACACCAACCAAGGCATTGAGTAAAGACATTAGTGTGCGAAATATAAGGATATCCAGATAGGTTTCTCGGAAATTCAAAGTCTATTTCATCGTGTTTTGGACCTTGAGATGATAAGATTTAGATAGCCATAGCAACAACAAAAACATGTTAGCAGTAGTTATACCTTCAATCTAATGAACCAAGGTAATGCTAATTAATTGTACTCAATAGAAATAAAGTGAATTTAATTACTTAAAAGGTAGTGATTATGTCAACATAGTTTCCGAGTACCAACTTTTTTTTTATATAAATTTTGGAAAATAGATACTCTTTCTTGAATTGAATACCACAACTTGTAATCAAATAAGAATAAGATTATCTTAGCTTAGTTGAAGTTATTTGAGAGAAAAAGGCATATCTACCAGGATGAGTGCAGAGCGTGATGGCATGAGAACTTCAAATATTACCTGAAGGGCAATTGAGAGTGAGTTGCAATTGTTTTCCATTTTCAAGGATTTTAACACAATCATTCCCCCATGTGATGTCAAATCATTGTAGGAATTTGAAAAAACAAGAGTTGCCGAGAAGGATGATAAAAGAAAGAGGAGGTGAAGGGGTGTGTCCATGTCGATTATGGATTGGGTGAAGATGATGGAAAAATTTGTGATGTAGAGAATTTCAAGAAATTGGGGAAGAGAATTAGAATAATTTTGCAAATAAATGAGAGAGGAGAAGTAGAATAATTGTGTGTGGAGAATAAATGTGGAGTGTCGGTGTGGATGATGGATGGGTGTGGGGTGAGTGGGTTTCTAATATATATACAAACCCAAATGAGGGATGGAAGGGCGTATGGAATCTGCGTGGTGAAGGAAAGGAGGGAAGAAACATATGAAAAACAATCATAATGGAGCTAGCCAACTGATTCCCATTGTGTGGCTCGAAGGGAAAATCACAGATGTGTGGGGAAGGTAGGGTGGAAACATCCAAAGAAGAGTCATTAAGGCAACCAGTTGATTCCCATCGTGTCACTCTTTGCCTTTGGCATCTAGGAAACCAAGATTTCTACATTTATTTGTTTATTTGTGTGTTCCAACTCATCACTCTACAGTTATTCGAATCTCCGCATTTCAGAGTTCCCACATCCAACTGGAATTTTCACTTGCATAAATAAAGTGAGGAAAGTCCATTACTTCCTTCCACCCACACCCATGCGCTTGAAAAAAAAACTACATTCAAACATTTATTTGATTTTTTATTTCATTGGAACCTCCACCCACTTCTAACCCAACCTTTACTTTTTATTTCTTTTGATTCACCAAGACTTCAAGTTGGACCCTCCACCAAATACCGGTCTCATTTCTAATTATGAAATTGGTGGTGTGAAACATTGGTTGATGCCATGCCACATGCATATATTAAAAAAATTAAGAATAATTATAATTAAGAAACATTGATCTTTTCCTGAAGATGAACAACACTGGTTGGTAAGAAACACGTTGACAAAGTCTTTCCCTATGTGATTATCATTGAAATATCCCTCTATAAAAATTATGGATCACACAAGCCAAAATTAAGAAATTATATATTTATTAAACTTGGCTCTAGAGTATGCCCTAAAACTTCTTTTGCTTTGCTAAGAGCCTATCTTCCATGGATGTAACAAGACCCAAAGGTATTTAACAGGACTAAAATCCTACCCCTTATGGTTCACCAGTTAGGTTCCATGGTTTTCTTTGAATAACAATGAAGAGTCAACATGCATTTGCGGATAACAACCATTAATGGTTGTCCCGACTGCTTGGTTGACAACTGAGTTATGATAGGTTTTCCCACTTTATAAAAAAAATAATAATAATAATTTTTATTAACAAATAGTACAAAAATATTTTTTATACAATAAGTGGTTTAATAGTATAACCCAACTCATCTGAATGTAAAATTTTAAATCTTTTTTGGCTTATCTTCAAATCATTGCACATCTAAACAAATAGTTTCTCTTAGTGTATAAATGCTTCATTGATAAGGATATTAAGTTTAAGAATAAAAGGCATGGATATTATGCAATTAGAGATTTTTTTCTTTGTAATTTTCTTTCATGATACTTTTGGGTTTGGCCACCACCAACACAAGCTTGTCCAAGGTTTCATTAAAAAACTACCCAATATCAACCTAACTAAATCTTCGAATACAACAATTTTGGAAGGGATTTCCATAGTCAGTGAAACACATTCTTATTCTGGAGCGCCCCTCTTTAATTTATGCTTTAGTGAATAAACACATCCCATAATTAGACTATCCTAATAAAGTAATGATTCATATTTGTCAAAGCTAAATCCTAGACTCATTTTGAATAAGAGAACTCAAGGAAAATATTCCTTTCATTTTCCTCTACTACCCTATATAAAACATACCTATTGAGGCTTTGGATTCCTCTTTTTTTGGAGACTAAGAATTATTAAGATTCACCCATGCACCATTAGCCATGGAAAAAGAATTTACTCCAAGGAGTCCATCAAAATTCCAAACCTTTTTCTAGATGTGTAAATGTTGAGAGAGTGCAAGGAAGAGTAATTGATCAAGATAACCCACCTTGACACTATAATATAAATCTCCCTACCCTCTTTAATCAAACATCTAAATTCCTTAAGGAGCACAACCCTTTAAATTTTCAAGCAAGATAAGGTAATGGGCCTCCCATGAAACAAATGTTATTCAAATTTCCAGCCTAACAAGTTACCCAAACTCTGAGACCACCATGAGATGTCAACAAGAATGGTTAGATTCCACTGATCCAACCATCCTTTATGTTGGAAAATCAAGAGACTTAGAGATTATGTAGGTTTTCCTTAACTTGTAATTACTTATGATTTGTGTTGGACTTTTATTACTTTATTAGATCTTGTTCATCGATATTACTAAAACAATGAAGATCACAACAAGACAAAGTACACAAGCTATAGGCTCCAAGCCAGGGAAAAAACCCTCCAAGGGGAAAACCCAGAAAAATACTTCTCTTCTTATAGAATGTTCTTTACAAAGAGACTTCCATGACCCAAATACCAAAGCCCAAAATGCTCTGAAGCATCAAGTCAATTCCCCAAAAAAATATTCTCCAAGGAAGCTTCCACACTTCGAGCTACTGTAACTTCATCCCATAATTTTGGCCCTACAATTTCAGCCTCCTACAACTTCACATGTGTGGAGAAGAAAAGATAAAATTTCTAGAATTTCAAATTTTTCTCCTCTTCTTCATCCTCCCGACTACTCTTTCTCTTCTTCACTACTGCATATCAAACTTGATATGAGATGTGCTCCACATGAATCGAATTCCTCCTTTATATAGCCTTACTTGAGAGTCAAATTGCCCTCCTTAAGGCCGACTTGATCCGATCTTTGGGCGACTTGGTCGTTAGATACAAAATACATTTTTCTTGCTAAAATAAATATATTTCTTTATTACAATGAGTCCAAATGGGACTATAACACATGAAAAATATTATTATTTATCCTAAAAATACCTAGAAATACCTAGAAAACCTAAAAGCGCAAAGAACATCCTTTTGACTCAAACTTACGGTATGAAACCCATACTCTAAAATAAAATATAATTTCTTTTTCTTTCTTTATAAACAATATACAATGTTATGATCACAAAGGATCATTATGAAGACCGAACCTAGTTACAATTTCCAACACTTTTAGGGTTAAAACTCTAATGTAATCTCCAAATTTTTATTGCCCATTATGTTGTCTTTCTAAATTCTTATTTCCTTTCTATTCCCAAGTACATGTGAGCCTTGAATGAATAAATGGAATAGTTTATTTGATAATCCTCCAAAACAAGAGATCCTCCCTAATTTTCTCATATCCCTTCTTTGCATCTCTTTCTTACCTCATTTAGGTACTTCTTTCACATGATCTTCCTCCAACGATCTACCCTTCCTCAAATCAACCTCTAAGATAGTTTTCCTCCCAACATAAAAGAAGTATATGTTCTCTAATTTTCAAACCTTCTCTATTCTTGGGAGCTATAACCACCAACTAACTTACAAGAAAAAAAATATTTGTCTTAGAATTCCCCCCTTTCCACACAAATCTACCACTTGCTTATTCTATCCACTTCATAATCGCAATGAGTGCTAACATATATGAAAATTGAAAATTTAGGATAATTGTGAGAACTAATCAGATTATGATTATACAAATATTTGGACTTATTCATACTGATGCCTTTTGTTATAATTTTCTTTTGATTTTATCCAAAATTCTCTACCAAGACTAGGCTAAGGAGTTAATAAGAGATATTAACGTGCTTAGGTACTTTAACAAATATCATTTCTCCTAATAGGGGAACTACAAAATCCTTATAATATTTTGGAGTAGCCAAAGGCTTACATTCCACTTGTTGATTTTCCTTCCTAAAGTATATATGAAACATTTCAAAACATTATTGATCTATACTGCAATAATGGAGGATACACCTCCTAATAGAATGGTGTCATTAGAAAAACTAGTGATCTGGGTCCATCAGCTACTAGATTTACGCATGATATTTTACTTCTGTGATGTGGTTAGAATTGCACCGAAAAGAGCATTAAAATAAAACATATGCATGCTTTAAGCAAGAGGAAACAAGACAACAATCAGCAACATAAGAACACGAGATGTTGATAACGGATTTCACACAGTGTGGGCTACGTCTCCAGGCCCGGTGTCAAAATGGGGTAGGTCGCTTCATAAAGTACTGGAAATGCTGATGATGTACATGGAATATGTTTTCTGTCAAAAAAGGATATATGCCCTCAACATGAGTGGCTTGTCTCTCCACGAGACGTTCTGCTACAGGAACTTTCACTCACAATAGGCCTCCTATCAACATGACATAATCTCACACAAGGTGACAATGAGGATCCCTTCAACAATGTTACATAAGGATCATAACAATCCATGGCGAATACATCTCACATGATTCAGGTGGATATTGGTGGTCACCCTCCTATTCCACTTGGGGCTCCACCATTGTCTCTTTCAGTTTTTCAGTTTCGACACAGTTTACTATTTTTAGCAGTTTTTCGGGTCCTGAACTTCCGGAGCCGTTTTGAGGCCCTAAACGACGTTTTTTTGGGAAAACAGAGAGAAACATGGGTTGATGAACTGATGTTTCTCATTCCAAATTTTTAGTCCTCGGATAGATCTTTCTAATGAGGTATGGTACGCGTCAAACGGAGATCGTATGCCAAAGTTACACCCCTGGGAAGTTGAAACACCAATTTACCCAAACGGGGCCCATAGTTTTGGTGCTTCATCTCCTAGGGTTAGGGTTTTGGCTGTTTAGGATTTCCCATTGTTTCTAAATAATAAATAGGCCCTCGAGCCTCATTGTAACTCAGTTCAGAGGCCTGTAGCCGCCACATCTCTTCTCAGAGATAGCTACCAGCGCCCTAGCTAGTTTTATTTCCATTCTGTCTGTAAGAAAATTTCAGTTCTTTGATATTAATGAAATGAAGTGTTATTTCCGCTGCATCTCCGTATTTATGGTTATGTGTTTATTCTGTTGCGTTCCTGCATAAATCCGGATCAGTGGTATCAGAGCGGTCTGCTTTTTCTCGATCCTTCTTTGCATGTCCCCAACGAGGTCGGGGTATAAGGAGCTAGGGCTTGATCTGGTGGAACCTTCGCAAGATCAGCCTCGCAAACCTCGACGGACGCCCATGGGGGACGAAAAGAAAGATGAGGGAGCAGGAGATCCTATCAAAATATTGCTCGAGGAGGCCCTTGAAAGACAAAGGAACGTGATGATGGATAACTTTGCTCAGATCCTTCAACGGCTACCCACCGGCGGCGCATCTGCATCCAGCAGCCACTCTGGAGGCGCAACTCCTTTTAAGGTACAAGTAAATTTTGACATTCCCATATTTGAGGGTCAAATAGACGCAGATGTTGTAGATAAATGGTTGAATCTGTTAGAAGGATATTTCTCGGTTCATGACTTTTCAGATCGGGAGAAGATTATTTTTGCACTCCTCAAAGCTACCCCCCATGTTAAGGACTGGTGGGAAACCTACTGTGAGAACAAGGACCAGACATAACCCTCTCCGTTCTCGGCCGTACCAACTTGGAATTCTTTCCGAGACGCCGTCAAGGAACAGTACTATCCCGTGGGGAGCTATGAGGACAAGTACATACAATGGACCACGCCGCGACAACAAAGGGATCAAGATGTGCATGAGCTGACGAATCTGTTCCATACCCTGCGCACAAAGTTGGGTATCAAAGATTCAGAGAAACATCTGGTGCTAAAGTATCGCAGCTGTCTGCAAAGATACATTCAGGAGGAAATGGAGTTCCTCGACATCTCCTCGCTTGGTACGGCATACCGGTATGCTGCCAAGATTGAGCAGAAATTCAAACAGAAGAAGCGAGACTTTGGATCTGCGAATCAAAAGCAAGGGAAAGGTGCTTCCAAACCGCAGAACAAAGGACAGAGCCAAGGCATGGCGACTAAAGACAACTCATCGAAGCCACAAGAAAAGAACAGCACCGCAAAGCCAAAGAAGGACACGGGAAAGTGGTGTGAGTTCCATAAGAGCTCCACTCACAACACAAGTGAGTGTCGGGCCAAGCAGTCGCTAGTGGCCGAGATAAGGGCTTCTGAGTCAGATGCATGCTCTGACTCCGAATCAGAACCTGAAAAGGGGAATGAAAAAGGGAAACAGATTATTGATGCGGAGCCCAACGCCACTGTTGCCACTACAAAGGTCCAGAAGGAGGAACCGGAAGATCCAGAGGAGGAGGAACGTCTCTTCCACTCCCAGATGTGGGTAAAGGGCTCCCCTGTACAGTTCATCGTCGACAATGGGAGCCAAAAGAACCTCATTTCAGCAGACGCCGTGAAGCGGTTGGGCTTTCCGACCACAGCTCACCCACATCCATACACCATCGGGTGGCTTCACCAAGGACGAGATCTCCGCGTCAGCCAGCAATGCCGCCTTCCCTATAGCATCAAGCCCTTCACGGATGAGGTATTATGTGACGTTGCTCCTATTGATGTTTCTGATGTATTATTAGGACAACCATACTTGTGGAAGTGTCATGTTGTGTATGAGTCTCGACCTCGTGCTGTTATTGTTACTTTGGGAAATAAGTTGTACAGGATACCAGAGGTACCACCTCCTGCCGCTATCTCTTTGGTTACCGCAAAACAATGCAGTAAGCTCATTTCCCAAACCAGGAAATTCGTTTTCCTGATGATCCGCCCCCAGGGAAAGAAGAAGACTGTGGCCACGACCTCCAGACAGGGCTCCTCTGCACAACAACAATAAATGGATAAGGTTGTGGAGGAGTACGGGGACATATTCACCTCACCCACAGGGGTTCCTCTGCACTGTCAGGTCAAGCACCCGATTGATCTGACCCCCGGTGCACCGCTACCTAATGGATCGATCTATCGGCGCTCTGTTCTGGAGAATGATGAAATCAAGAGGCAGATTCAGGAGCTGTTGCAGAAAGGTCACATCAGACCAAGTTCATCGCCCCGTGGGAGCCCGATCGTGTTGGTACAGAAGAAGGATGGGACGTGGAGACTCTGTATTGACTATCGGGCGCTGAACAAGATCACTGTCCGAAATAGGTACCCAATCCCACGGATTGATGACCTTCTGGACCAACTCAAAGGTGAAAAATATTTCAGCAAGATCGACCTGAAGTCTGGGTATCACCAGGTACCAATTGAACCCTCCGATGTGTGGAAGATTGCCTTCAAAGCCAAGGAAGGCCTTTTCGAATGGCTGGTCATGCCTTTTGGGTTGACGAATGCTCCCGCCACCTTCATGAGGATGATGGATGACATCTGGCGGCCATTCACCAACTCATTTGTAGTGGTGTACTTGGATGATATTCTGATCTTCAGCCAGACTTGGGAAGAGCACCTTCACCACATCCGACAAGTCCTCCAAACACTGCGGCAACACAAGTTGTGTGCGAATTTGGAGAAGTGCACTTTTGGCATGACCCAGGTTCAATATCTGGGATACATTATTGATGAAAGGGGGGTGCATGTGGATCCAGCCAAGATCCAAGTCATTCGGCATTGGCCAGCCCCGACTACTATAACAGAGCTTCGCAGCTTTCTGGGTCTTGCTAATTTCTACCGTAGATTCGTGTTGGGATTCTCTCATATCACTTGGCCCTTGAGTCAAGTCACCAAAGGAGGAGCGAGAGCAAAATTCTTTTGGTCGGAACCCCAACAGAAGGCGTTCAAAGAATTGAAAAATCGCCTCTGTTCTGCCCCAGTGCTCACCTTACCAGACTTGCAGCAGCCATTTGAGATCGAGACAGATGCCTCTGACTATGCTATTGGGGCAGTTCTTACTCAACAGGGACATCCAATGGCATATCACAGTGAGACATTGTCTGAGATAGTTCGCAAGTATCCCACCTATGACAAAGAAATGTATTCCATTGTGCAAGCCTGTCGACAATGGAAGCATTACATTTTGGGGAAGGAAATAATCATCCACACAGACCACTGGCCCCTGCAGTTCATACAGACACAAGGGAAGTTGCAGAATGATCGCCATCAGAAGTGGTCCACATATCTGCAACAGTTTCATTTGAACATCAAGTACAAGAAGGGTAGCACCAATAATGTTGCAGACTGCCTCAGCCGACCACCAATCGTGGCGCTCACCACTGTGCTCAACTCTTGTGGGCACGAGACTTCTGATTGGCCGCTTCTCTATGAGAGTGACCCAGAATTCGGCCACACTTACAAGGCACTCTTGGGGGGTACGCAATTTCCAAATTTTCACCCCCAAGATGCACTTTTATGTCACATGGGACACCTTTGTGTTCCTTCAAGCGAGCATGCCAAGATGATATGGGAAGCACACTACAGTCGAGTCGCTGGGTATTTCGGGGTCGAGAAAACAGTAGCAATCCTGCAGAATTATTTCTATTGGCCGAACCTTCAAAAGGATGTTGAGAAGCACATCAGATCTTGCACTGCTTGTGCCATTGCCAAACTGACCATCAAGAAGCAAGGCCTATATACTCCTCTACCTACCCCTAGTCGACCTTGGGAATCCATCTCCATGGATTACATGTCGGACCTGCCTTCTACTAAGCAGGGAAATGACTTTGTTTTCGTGGTCGTCGACAGATTCTCGAAGATGGCCATTATGGCGGCCTGCAAGAAGAATATCACAGCAGAAGCCACTGCTAAACTCTTCTTTGAACGAGTGTGGGTGCACTTTGGGATCCCACAGTCTATCATATCAAATCGGGATAGCAGGTTCCTCAGCACATTTTGGTCCAGCCTCTGGTCGATGTTGGATACCAAGCTCACCAAGTCCACAGCTTTCCATCCCCAAACAGATGGCCAGACAGAGGTCGTCAACAGAATGATTGTACACATTCCGCGCATGTACAATTCAAAGCATCCACACACATGGGACGAGAGCCTCCCCTATGTACAACATAGTTATAATCGGGCTCTCCACAGTTCAATCGGCCATAGCCCCTTTCAGGTGGGCTTGGGATTCCAGCCACTATGTCCCATTGACGTAGCCATGCCATTTGCAACTGCTCAGGCCAATTCAGCTCATGTCCAGTCTGAAGTTGACAAAGCCAGTAGCTTCATCGAGCGCATTCAACACATCCGCCAACAAGTTCATGATATATTGGATAGAGCCAATGCCAAGTACAAGCAACGCCATGATCAACACCAGGTGCCACACAACTTCCAGGTGGGTGACAAAGTATGGCTACATTTGCAGAAGGAGCGCCTCACTGGACCCCACCGCAAGCTTCGCCCGCTCCAATACGGGCCGTACACCATCACCAAGGCTGTAGGGAACAATGCATTCGAGCTCAGTATTCCACCATTCCTTGGTCTGCACCCAGTCTTCAATGTGGATCGCCTTCGTCCTTACTTCCCACCTCTACTGGACACCTCGAACATTGCAGAACAACTCACACCAACAGAGTTAAATCCAAACTGCATGGAACAGGCCACCACATATTGTATCATGGATATGCAAATCAAGAACACTCGCCAATAGCAGATCCAACTATATCGGTTTGTCAAAGCTGGCCAACTCCTGCACCAAGGAAAGTGGTTCACCAGGGACCAAGTTCAGCAGAAATTTCCTCATCTCATGGAGGAACTTAACGCAATGGGGACCATTGCTTCCTAAGGGGGAGGAATGATCCAGGTGGATATTGGTGGTCACCCGCCTATTCCACTTGGGGCTCCACCATTGTCTATTTCAGTTTTTCAGTTTCGGCACAGTTTACTATTTTTAGCAGTTTTTCGGGTCCTGAACTTCCGGAGCCGTTTTGAGGCCCTAAACGACGTTTTTTGGGAAAATGAACAATCATATTGCTCGTTCCAAATTTGTAGTCCTCGGATAGATCTTTCTAACGAGGTATGGTACGCGTCAAACGGAGATCGTATGCCAAAGCCCTGGGAAGTTGAAACACCAATTTACCCAAACGGGGCCCATAGTTTTGGCGCTTCATCTCCTAGGGTTAGGGTTTTGGTCGTTTAGGATTTCCCATTGTTTCTAAATAATAAATAGGCCCTCGAGCCTCATTGTAACTCTCGCCTCGTAGGCCCGTAGCCGCCACATCTCTTCTCAGAGATAGCTACCAGCGCCCTAGCTAGTTTTATTTCCATTTTTTCTGTAAGCAAATTTCAGTTCTTTGATATTAATGAAATGAAGTGTTATTTCCGCTGCATCTCTGTATTTATGGTTATATGTTTATTCTGTTGCGTTCCTGCATAAATCCGTATCATCACATGAAGTAGAAACATAGATCCCG
>JAXQQM020063720.1:0-55000 GCA_034641835.2 Pinus albicaulis | reverse complement strand
TCTTTGTTCTTCCCTCCCTCTCTCTCTCCCTCTCTCTACCTCTCTCTCTCTTCGTCTGTCACTCTCTCTCTATGCTTCTCTCCCTCTCTCTCTATCTCTCCATATCTCCCCCGCCCTCCATCTCCCTCTCCCTCTCCTTTTCCTTCCCCCTTGGCCCCCTCCCTCTCCCTCTGCTTCTCCCTCTCCCTCTCCCTCTCTCTGTCTCCCTCTCTGTCCCCCTCTCCCTCCCCCTCTCCCCCACCCTCCCCCGCCCTCCATATCCATCTCCCTCTCCCTCCCCCTCTCCCCCTCCCCCTCCCTCTCCCTCTCTCCCTCTCTCCCTCTCGCTCTCTCTCTATCTCTCTCTCTCACTCTCTGTATATATCTCTGTCTCCCTCTCTGTTCCCCTCCCCTCTCCCTCTCCCTCTCTTTCCCTCTCCCCCTCTCTCCCCCATCCTCCCCCACCCTCCATCTCCATCTACCTCTCCTTCCCCCTCCCCCTCCCCCTCGGAATCCGTCCCGCTCCCCCTCCCTCTCCCTCCCCCCTCCCTCTCCCTCTCCTTCCCCCTTGGCCCTCACCCTCTCCCTCTCCCTTTCCCTCTCTCTCTCTCTCTCTCTCTCTCTCTCTCTCCCTCTCCATCTCCCTCTATGTTTCCCTCTCCCTCCCCTCTCCCTCTCCCTCTCCCTCCCCCTCCTCCTCTTCCCCTCTCTCCCTCTCCCCCTCTCTCTCCCCATTCCTCCCAGCCCCCCTCCCCTCCAACCCCCTCCACCTCTCTCTCCCCTTCCCACCCCCTCGACCTCTCTCTCTCTCCCTCTTCCCCTTCCTCTCCCACCCTCTCCCTCCCGCTCTCTCCCTCTCCCCCTCCGCCTTCCCCTCCCTCCCTCTCCCCCTCTCCCTCTCTCTCTCTTTCTCCCTCTCTGTCTCTGTCTCCCTCTGCTCTCTCCCTCCTCTCTCCCTCTCTCTCTCCCTTCCTCCCTCTCCCCTCCCTTCCCCCTCTCTCTCCCTTCCCTCCCTCCCCCCTCCCTCCTCCCTCCTCTCTCTCTCTCTCTCTCAATCTCTCCACCCCTCTTCCTCCTCCACATCTCTCTCTATTTCTCCTCTTCCATCACTTCCTCCCCTCATCCCCCTCCCTCTCTCCCATCCTCCCCCGCCCCTCTCTCTCTCTCTCTCTCTCTCTCTCTCTCTCTCTCTTGTATCTCTCTCTCTCTCTCTCTCTCCCTCCCTCCTTGCCTTCTCCCTCCCCCTTCGTATCACACATAACAAAAAAATAACATAATATATAAAAACTATCCTTATTAATGTCTTTGAAAATTACACTAACTCAAATCATATTAATAATCCTAGCATCAACCAAACTCTTTTTTCATATCTATAGATATTACACATGAAAAATAACATAATACAAAAATAAAACTATGTTTATTGATGCCTTTGAAAATTACAATAACTCAATTCATATTAATAATCCTAACATCAACCAATTTGTGTTAACTAATTTTCAAAATTTTAAATATTTATAATTAATAATCCTGATATCAACCAATTTATGTTAACTAGTTTTTAAATTTATAAAATAAAAATATTTTAGGTAGATAACAAATATTTATTAAAATTATAAAATTATTAATATTTAAAATTATGAAATAAATTTATACAATAATCTAAATTAAAAATTCGATTAATTTTTTTAATAATCTAAATTATACCGTACATTAGTTTTTCTAATAATATTAGATCTGTATGTAATTTCTTGTTTGGACAGAGTAAAACATTATACAGTCTTTCAAAATATTCAAAGTAACTCCGTAAGGAGAAGTTTAATTGAGTTTGGAGATAGATTGAAATAGTTTGATTTCTCCAGAGGGATTTTCCATTTAAATTTTTCCATGAATAACATTCAATTTAGTTCCACTCCCCATCAAATTTAAAGTTAAAACGGCATAATAATAAAACAAGATAAAAACCGAAACCCCACGGGTAAGCGTGCTTATCTACAGTGAAATTACCTTTGAGACCTCTCCCCAAAAAATTAAAACTTAGAACATCATAAAAAAAATTAAACCCACTTATCTAGACCTAAAAATGTGAGATCCCAACTTGAAGAGGATTTTCCATCTTTGTTGGTGTGTCACCGGAGAGAAGAATTCTACACTTCTATAGACAATGAATGAATGATTAATTACACCATTTTTATTACATTTGAAACAATGAATGATTAATTACACCCTATTTATTACATTTCAAAGGGTTAGTGGCTCTAAAGCTTGCCGGTCCGCTAGATGCGTCAGGGCTGGGCAGGGCAATTGCCCACTCTTGTAGAAAAAAAATACGTAAGGTTTCGGAGACAACCAGCCTCTATCCATTGTTGGTCCATTGTTTTCACAACAATTTGTATTGGAATTTGCACAGAGAGTCCTTTTCGCCCTCGTCCAATTATGCTTTTTCTATGAAGGTGTGCTTTTGGAATTCAGCGTTATGAAGGTGTGCTTATGAAATTCAGCGTGATCATATTTTAAAATTCAGAAAAAAGAACACAGAGGTAATGCATAGAAATGGGATGGGAAACTTTCAGGCAAGAAGCTAGCATGGTATTGAATTGATGTGCACTTATGAGTGGCTCTACTATTTTTATTAGTGGCTCTATTTCATGTTAAACACCATGTTAAACACACACATGGTGTATGAGAAAGATAAACACACACACACAAGAGACTCAACACATAATGAAGGATAAGTGTGAGGCTTTCTTATTTTCCATTGTACATGATGTACATTTATAATACAATGGTGTGACTCTTGGTTTCACATTCCAAGGTCACTTGGATTCCATTGTGACTTTTCACATTCCACACCTACCCATAGAGGATTAGGTGTTCCAACATCCCCCCTTAATCCGAAGGGGTATGTGTGAGTCCAAGAAGAGAGTTGTAATTCAAATCTGCAAAGTATGCATGGCAGCACTTGGGCTAAATCAACTCTTTGAAATGTTGGAAAAAGAGGTGGTTTAAGGATGACCACCAACACTAGAACACAATACTTGTTTCAGTTCCAGGAACTCTTCCAAAACTAGCAAGAAGCTTAAAGTTTCTACTAGAGGAATTGTCCCTCATAAAAAAGGGAGACCGTCAACCTAAAAGAAGGGAGGTCTACTACCTGTGATGGTTTTAGGTTGTCCACCAACCAAAGATGATGGGTTTTAGGTTATCCACCAACCGAAATGATGGTTTTAGGTTTTCCACCAACCAAAGATGATGGTTTAAGGTTATCCACCAACCGAAGGCATGCTCATGGGCATCCGTGTCTCTGGCTACATCTCCGAATCCGGAATGACGAATTATGGCTCAGGTTCGCTTGAACTGATGGCTACAACTCTGAACATGGAATGAGAGATTGTGGCTCAGGCTCGCTTGATCTGTCGTCGAAGCTTGTACATGACCACCATTTTCCCCCCTATCAGGGACAAGGTGAGATGATGGTGAAAAATCAACTGCAAGTTTGCTCAGTATCCATGAACAAGTTCTAACATGTGTCATAAACATCTTCTTGGTCGCCGATGCCCATCGCAAGAAGCGATCCATCCAAGATGAATCTTGGTTCTTGCAGAGGGGCTTGTGTCACATCTCTGGGTTCGAAGAATGGGTGTGCCGACCATAGTGCTTGCATGGATGAAGATCAAAACAATGATCTTTCATATGGCCAACTCGATCACAGTGTTGGCATTTTACAATCTGATGTTGTTGTTGTGGAGCAGGATTTGGAACAGCTGCAGGTGAACTGTCATACAAGAATCCGACACTCTGAAATATGATGGGCTTTGTGTAGTCTGGAATATGAAAGGACACTTCCTTGTCATATCCAAGACCAGTTCGGTGCTTTTTGTGGACAAGCTCTTCCCAAGGTCTGATGATGGGCTTAGGAAGTGCAGGCTGAACTGCTGCATCTGCATGAAAATCTGCTCTAGTGCAATGAACTGAATGGGAATCAGCTGCAACTTTATCTTCTTTCTTCTGATGAGAGTCTTTCACAATATTCTGAACAGAAATAGGTTCAGAATGGTGACTCTTTTGCTGAAGTTCGTCTTGCTGAGGCTGAGTTTCCAACTGCAAAAACTCAATCTTTTCATGTGCATCTTGCAAACAAATCTGAATGTTACAAAGAGCATCCTTGCTCACTTTTATCATGTCACCAACATTGGAATGAATGAGGTCATTCAACAACATTAATGCCTCATTGATTTTGGCCATTTTCAACAACTTAGGCTCAAAAAATGAAAGGGTGTTGGCGTCAACCGAAAATGCACCCGTTTACAATGTGATGCAACAAATACAAATGACTCAAGAGAACTCTCAAAGTAAAAAGTGTGCTCCTCAAATGATGGAGGGAAATCAACAATCCAACAACTCAAATACTGATTCCAACTATGAATGAAGAGGCAAATTCACTCACAATGTGAGTTCAATACAAAATCTCTGCAAAAATATGTGCAGCTGAAAACACTATGAAAGAAGCCTTTAAAGCAGCTGAAATTTTTCTTCAAAGAGCTGTTCAAATGATGGCAAACTTGTCTTCTCATGTAAAAATCTTTAGAAAATCACTCTTATGCCACAAATCATAAAATATCAAATCTGCGATATAGTCCATGTCATTTCTTCAATTCTGCTCACATATCATTCCTCTTTTTCTACTTTTCAAATCTTCTCTCTCTCCTCTCTCTCTCTGCTATTTTTTTTTTTTTTTTAATTAATTAAAAATTAATTAAAAAATGAGTTAATGGGAATTAATTAAAAAGGGAAAGGGATATAATTAAAAAGGGAAGGATTTCAAAATTTAGTTGGGCAAATCGATGGGAAGGGGCGGAATTGAAAATTTAAAAATATGAAAATCGATTTTCAAAATAGAAGGGTGGTATTAAAAAATTTAAAATATAATAATCGATTTTTATTTTTTTTTGAAAAGCGGTATGAAAAAAGGAGTTGGGGCGTAGTTTTGAGGGAGGGCGGATTGTGATGTTGCAGTGAGGGAGGGGGGCAGAGCCCGTGGGGAGGAATCGCAAAGTGTGAAGAAAGGAAAAAGCGTTTGCAGGGTAGCGAATGACGGAAGGAGCGCGTGTGGAAGGGGAGGCGTATTTGAGTGAGAGCGTATAGAGTGTCGACAGGGATCGAGTGTATGAGAGGGAGGCGAAGAGAGTAGAGGGATAGGTTGCGTTGTGGAAAAGGGAGCGGGGGCGTAGCAGGTAGGAAGAGTGGTGGGAGGGTCGGCATTGGTAGGAGAAGGGGAGCATAGGAATAGCGCAGAGCTGGGGTTGATGATTACAGGTGTGGTTGTGTTGGAGAGGTAAAGGGAGAGGGGTTTGCTGTGCGTAGGGAATAGGAGTAGGAAGAAGCGCGTAATGTGAATGGGAAGCTGCGTAGTAAGGGTTTTGGAGTAATAAGGGTTGTGAGGATAGTTTGCAGCGCCGAGAGGGAGGTGAAAGATAAGGATGGCCGTGCTGCCGGTTGGGAGAGTGGTTAGATTGAGGGCGGTCGAGTGAGCGTGGAGCGATAAGGAGTTGTGAGCGCTGTAGTTGAGAGGTCGATGTTGCAGAGAGGGAAGGCCGAAAGGCCAGGATGCAAAGAATAATTTTTTTTTTAAATATTTTTTAATTTTTTTAATTTTTTTTCAAACAGCAGAGTAGAGCAGGAATGGAGAGTAGAGAATTTTCCTTCCAGCAACAGAGACTTTAAAAATTCAGAGTTTGAAGGTACTTGCAGAAATTTTTCAGAAATTGCAGAATATTCAGGAGATTTCAACAGTGAAACTCAGAAATTTTCACTTCAAAAACCCAGCATTTTCTTCAAGAAATTGTAGAGGGCCATATAGCAGCAGAAAATACTTTCTTCTTTCAAATATAGAGCAGAGTTTTTCTGGATATTATAGCAGTAAAAATCCAAAATTTTGCAGGAATCTTCGAATGAAAAACTCAGAAATTCTTTCTCATTAAAACCAGAAACCTCTTCAGAAATCAACTTTAAAAAATTTTCAGCAGCTCTTTCAAAATGATGCAGATTTTAATGAGCAGAAATTGCAGAGAAAAGATCAGAATTTAGAAAACCTTCAGATGCGCTTCTTCCCCAAAATAAACTTTTGAATGCTGCAAAATCACTGAATGCTTCTCTTTCTCAAAGCCATTGCCGGAATGCTGCAAAATGTTTGCTGCAAAAACTCTCCAAATGCTGCAAAAATGCCAACAATTTTGCAGATATACACAGGCTGTAAACACAAATGGCTCACTCAATTTGGAGCAGGGCCAGCGATCGCCCGCTCTGATACCATGTTAAACACCATGTTGAAGCACACACACACAAGAGACTCAACACAATGAAAGATAAGCGTGAGGCTTTCTTATTTTCCATTATACAAAGATGTACATTTATAGTACAATGGTGTGACTCTTGGTTTCACATTCCAAGGTCACTTGGACTCCATTGTGACTTTTCGCATTCCACACCTACCCATAGAGGATTAGGTGTTCCAACATTTTTAAATATGGTTTGATTTATGTTAATTGGGCATAGTTGTCCATGAACTATTATTGGTTAGGGTTATGACTCATATGATACAAATATTATGACTACTGAGGTAAAGACATAAAATTTTATTTACATGGGCCAGAAATTTTCGAGAACTATATAAAAAAATAACATTCAAAGGGATATACAGTTTACGTAGCTACCGAATGTTATTTCGGTAAATCAGATGGAAAGGATAATTTTTAGGAGCATTACGTGAATTACGATTGCAAGCTCTGTAGCTTCACATGATAATAAGTCCCACCACATACGACAAAACTTCACATGATAATAAGTCCCACCACATACGATAATAAGTCCCTTTTGGAATTTGGAAACTAGATTTCTTTTTATTATTATAAATTTGGGAAGAATCCGAAAACAATGGGTTTTCCATTTTAAGAAAAATATTTGAGGAGGTATAACTTTTTGGAATTTGGAAATTAGATTTCTTTTTATCATAAATTTGATAAGAATTTGGAAACTATTTAAAAATTAATATGTTTATTATAATTTAATTTAAATTATTAAAAAATATTAAAATT
This sequence comes from Pinus albicaulis, assembly GCA_034641835.2. Taxonomy (NCBI): domain Eukaryota; kingdom Viridiplantae; phylum Streptophyta; class Pinopsida; order Pinales; family Pinaceae; genus Pinus; species Pinus albicaulis. The sequence goes on along the minus strand of JAXQQM020063720.1, from coordinate 47,927 downwards.
TTAAATAAAAAGAAGTATATAAAAATGGTAGAGTTTTGAAAATGCTATTTAAAAAAAAATATATTCTATTATAATTTGATTGGCATTATTAATTAATTAATTAACAATTTAAAAATAATATTTATTTTTATATAAAAAGAAATTTGTTATAAGATAACTATACCATTTCAATTGGTGAGTGTACATAATTAGGATAGTAACTCATTTTCTTTGTTGCAATTTTATATATATAGGCTTTTTACAACTTAACTTGCATTAAATGAGAAAATTTTTCCTCTTTTTGATATAATGAAAATTATTCACTTGTATACATTTATAGACTTTGAGTATGATGAGTTTGAAGTTTCCTGTTTTGAGAACCAAATGAAAAGAAATTGAGACTTTTATACCCTAGCATAGTTTAGTGGCCAATGTGTTATACATTAAACATGGAATGACTAGTATTAAATATTTATGTACTATACATTAAATATGAAATGACTAGTATTAAAGCTTTATGTCCTATGACACTGTTATGTGTGTCTATATGGATGTGGATGCACTACACGTGTTAGGTTTTAGATGGTTGGGATTCTTCGAAGGGCATGATAAAATAGTGGTAAAAATGACTTGGATACTTCATTATTGAATGATAATTCCGGGGTTGGGAGAAATTTAGGATACTAGATTTTGTGGAGAGAGAAATATTAGAAAAGTCCCCATCTCCCTCAAGACATCTATAATGCTCCAACTTTTCTACCCCTTGTTTTTGCATATGTGGTCATAATTGTAAATGTCAATTTGGCAAACACAACTCACTCATGCAAATCTTGTAAATGATTGATGTATTAAACAATTTTATTCAAAATAATTAGAATATGAAATGTTCGGATGAATAGGGACATATGGATCTAAGTCTAAGGGAGAGAAGAGAAGTGTAGATGACATCCTCAACCTCAAAGATAGAGGAGGTGGTATGAAATAGAAAGCCACCATCTTACATATGGTGAAAAGATGATTGAGCAAGAGGAAATGCCCATGTTTTCTTGATTCCACGATGTGAGGGAAGATTTTTGGAAGTAAATCTCATGATATAAAATGCTTCAAGGAAAAACATGAGGAAAGAAGGAAAAAAAAGTAGAAGGGAGAAGAGAGAACAACAAATACAATGGTGAATGTTGAGCATGGAGTGAAATAAAAATTATGGGACCGCAACCGAGCCTTGTAACAACATTTTTCTTCCCTTTTTTGTAGATGATTTCAAAGTCATAACCCAACATCTTTGTGACCCATTTTTTATTCTCTTTTGAAGATAACCTTTGTTCCAAAAGTATTTAAGACTATCATGATATGATTTTACCTTGAAGTATCTTCCCATTAGGTAAGGTATCCATTGATTTAGTGCATGTAGTATTCCCAATTTTCTTCTCATAAATAGGTTTGTTTAAATATTTTCCTTTGATTGGATGACTTCCAAAAGCAATGAGTCTTCCTTCTTGCATTAAAACAACACCAATTCCATTTACCGAGGCATCACTTTCCACAATAAATTTTTTGGTTAAGTCCGGTGTAGCTAAGACCGGTGGTTGGCACATTTCCTTTTTAAGATGTTATATTCACCTCCTCCCACATTTACCCACTTTCACCAGTTTTCCTAGGGTAAACATGAGTTGAGGGTCATTATGATAAGACACGACCTCGTATATGACCTTAAGGAAATGGATCCAAAAAATTAAGACTTCATTAACCTCCATCATGTGCTACACGACCTCCAAGGGCAACCCAACCCCTCCACGTGTCCAACCCCCGAGTTATCTCTCTTTTTCACTGAACTAGAGCCTCATTCACTCCCTTGTCAAGGCTTCCATGTAACTGTAACCCTCTAGTCACTCCCATAGAGATTCTTCCTAGCAACAATGGACTTTTCCAGTCAGTTCTGTGCTAGCGACCCTGCATTATGAGCCAGTTTTTTAGGGCTAAGACTCAGGCCCCTTCCCAAAACTCAATGAGACTTCAAAAAATGATGAATAACATAGTAAAAAAATCTTCCAAAGCAAATATTGAACAAGAAATTTACCTAATCCCTCCCAACCAGCAGTGGAATTCCGTAAAACACGTGATGAACATGCAACTTACATGTCATGAAAGCATATATGAACATTGGGATATGGAAATTATCTGAGGTTTAACAAGAAGGACTAATATCCTCTCAAAATATTTTTCGTAACACTAATTAGGTCATGCATTCATTAACCAAACTTTTATTAATTAAAATGTGATAAGTGCCATACTTAGATCTGTCATATAATCATGCTTATAACCAGCACACAACCAGATGGACAAAAAAGATATAAAATCCACTAAATCAAAATAGTAAAATAATTACTCATAAAAGACAAGAGAAACTTAGCTTTTATTAACCATATGAAAAAGCCAACCAAGTCGGGGACTTCCACATACCACCCAACCATAGATTGAGTTAAACCAAATATTTCTATTAGTAAATCACCCCCATGCCATATTCCAAGCATGAATGTTGGATCTCATGGGATAAACCAATCCATAAAAAACCACGGGAATCCATAACTTAAACCACCTCCACCCTCATTGTACCGTGAACTCACCTAAACCGGTTCTGAGATCACAAAACCAAATTGAGCTTGGATGCCTCAGAATTCCTTCACCATCCCTTGAGGAAGTTTCCTGTCACAACCCACCTATTGAGGCCTTCCTACAGAAAACCATCTCCACCCCCAACCCCTGGGATTTTCCTAAGATTACCTCACATGGATCCAACACCTTCCAAAAATCAAAATTTCAACAAAGAAAGAATCACATCTCACCATGGATTTCTAAGAATGGAAAAGAAAGGGAAAAACCAGCTTTAAAACCTGACAAAATCCATTTCGGTGACAACAAAAGAACCAAATAACCACATGCACATACCATGCATGAAAAAACTAGCTAGAAAATCATATATGAAACCTATTACCTACAAGTATTCCTATCGAATTCGGTTGATCGAACCTTTCATTTCGTGATCCTTGCGTTCCTTTGCCTTCCTTGTACTTCCTTTGTTTTCCTTGTTATCTTTCTCCTCTTGGTTCTCTTCTCCTCTCTGAACCAATTTTGAAACTGAACAGACAACAGTTTAACCAACAAAAAATTGTGAAATGGTCATCAAAAGCCTTTTTATTAATGAGGCCTCTATTTTCTTCATTTTCCTCTATTTTCCTTCAATTTCCTCCTCACATGTAATGTGTGACCTTTCACCTTTCTTTTATCTTAATTTCCATTACTTTCAAAAATAAAATGCTAAAAACCAGGGAAAATTTTAAGGATGGAAAATTATTTTGAAGTTTAAAAAATTGGCGAATCTCACTAATCACTTATATGCAAACTATAAAAAATTTATTGATGTATTTGTAAAATCATTCAAATTTATAATGATATTATATATACTGTACATATAATTTTGGCGAATTTTAATGTAAAATAATTTTATATTTTAAAATTTGGGTGAATCATTTTTATAAAAAAATGGAAATTGGCGAATCTTTTTTTTTGGAAAAACCATGGAAAATTAGCCCACCTATGAATATTAGCCCCTAAAATTTTCCATGCTAAAAGTGCTAATTTTCCTTTGCCAATACCTTTGCCAATTTCCCGTTAGCCATAATACATAACCAGTGATCCCACTAGGATATTTTTCCCAACATTCAACTTGGAATATGTGTCCCATGACCTTGGTATTATTTTTTCTTTATTAACTTTATTACATGAAATTTTGACCCGGGGTTGTTATAGGTCCTCCCTCTTAGGGGAACACTGTCCTTGGTGTTTTATGACACCTACAACCAACAAAATTGTTGAAAGGAAAAACAGACTTCTTATGGAGCTTTATAACTTAGCTTTTTCCAGTAATTACAATGAACAACCTCCTCAAAAGAAAAAACCATCATGAAAAACATGACAACATAAAAACCATACCACTTATTGAAGCTTTATAACACAACTCATTCTTGTATTTAGTATTTACAATAGAAAACATACATAAATATATACAAATAACGAAACTCATTTTCCTCTTTCGACAAACAATGAAGGATAAATATCCCACATCTGATTATACATCTCCCATGTAGCTTCATCGGGCCCAAAGTGCTTCCATTGCACTTTAAATGGCTTGATTTCCCTACTCCAGAGAGTGGGTTGTTTCTAGTGCAATATGAAATTAGTTTCTGGATGGAATTCTCCTTCTATCTCCACATGTAATAAAAGCCAATCAATCAAATGGTACACATATTTCACATATCTTTTAAGCAATGAAACATGGAGAAAATTATGGAGTTTCACTACTGAAAGAGGCAATGCAAGTCTGTATATGACTGGTCCAATCCTCTCTAAGATCTCAAAACGCCTATAATACTACGGTGCAGCTTGAAACATGATCTAATCCTCAAGCAACTCTTCTTGGGCATGATGTGAAAATACACATGCTCCCCAACCTGAAACTCCTTATATGCCCTGTGCTTGTCTTCATAGCTCATATTCTTGTCTTGTGATGCATTTAGATTCTTTTTCATAACCTGCATTTCTTGTTCCATTTCTACCAACATGTCTAGTCCAATAAGTAACATGTTCACTAGATCACTCCAGATGATGGGAATGTTTTAACTCCACTATTAGAGTGCCTCAAATAGACTCATCCTTAGTGACTCTTTCTACCCATTGCTGTAAGCAAACTCTAATAGTGGAAGAAACTCCTCTCACCTCCTTTGTCGATGCATAACATGCATCCTCAACATATCATATAGAATTATGTTGACCCTCTTTGTCTATCCATATATCTTTAGATGATAAACTATATTGAAGGCTAGTTCTATCCCTAAACCTACAAAAAATTCCTTCCAAAACTTAGAAGTGAACTTAACATCTCAATATGAAAAACTCGTCTTCGGAACACCATGTAATCTCAAGATCTCCCCGATGAAGATTTGTGCCACCTCACTAGTTGAATATGTAGTATTCAATGGAATGAAGTGAGCTACCTTGCTCAAGCTATCGGCCACAAACATGATGGAATCATGCTGCCTTGATTTCCTTCACCTTTCCCTACAAGGTTCTATTTTCGCCATTATCATCCAGGAACTCAATAGACTTATCGTAACAATCTACTTTGGTCACGTGAAGATACAACTAATACTCTTACCAATTGATGAACACTCTTCTTAGTACTTGTAGTCAGATTCACCAACCAATACTCTGCATGCAGTTATTTTCTCAAGCCACAGGTATCAACCGAGCTAGGATTAACTTAACTATAACTACATCCAAGATAAATCAAAATAGAAACAAATCGACCACGACCTTCCATATCAATAATGGATTCTTGGTGATCATCCTTATTATTTTCCACAACTACATTATTCCAAAGAATGCTATGAACCATATCCCTAACTGTCTGTGACTCCTAAGAAATGTAGATATGAGGCCTACCACCCTAGTACAATGAACATTCCTTCTTCCGATGATCTTTTCCACATATCCAACACCACAACGATCCACCACCATCACCTATGTTATGATGCTCTCCAGGTTGTGAACCATGTCCCTTCTCAACTGCATTAAACTTCTTATAAGGATAAAAATTTTATTTCTCACCTATATCCTAAGGTATTCCCCATTTCAGTGGCCAATTCCCTTTAATTTTCTCATTTCCATTCAAATCACGCTGAGGAACAGCCTTGCGATTTTATTGCTCATAACAATTCTTCAACTTTCAAATGGACTCCTCCAACAATCTAGGCTCATTGAAATAAATATGGTCTCTATATGCTATTGGAAACCAACTGATGAATATCTAAATTCTAGCCTTATCATCCTTAAGGTAAGGCACATACCTCAATGACTCTAGCCACCTACTGGTATATTCATCATATGTCATAGAACCCATCTGGATCTCATAAAAATCCTTAGCTCTGTGATCATAATATATATCAGATAGGTACTTCTTCTTGAAGAGTCTCTCAAACTCATCCCAAAACAAATATTATTCTCGAATGCCTTTGAAATTATTCACATCTTCCTACCAAATGTCGGCTTTCGCTTAGAGACTGAATATGATTATCTTAGCTTTCATATTATCTGAATAGTTACGTAATATAAAGAATTTCTTCATCCCAAGCAACCATGCCTCTGCATATTTTGATTTTCGCATCTCTCCATCAAATATAGAAGCCTTGAATTTCTTGAACTCCTCAGGGAAGTACTCACTCCCCCATTAAGGATAATGCTGGTAATGATGATAATGTCTCCTAGATGAGGAACAAGAATGATGCCCATACATACCACTCCTATTGTCAGGTGTATCCAATGATCTGCTACCTCTCACTGTATCCCCCTTATCCAACCTACATTAGGACTGAGACCTGGTACCATAGTCTCCATTAGTTTTCTCTCTATTCTCTTCACTCATCCTCAACTGTCCTTGTCTCTGCAATTTCAAAAAGCTCTGAAGAATCAATTCATTGAATTCTATTTGCTTTTCATGAGCCCTTTTAGGTATTTCCTAAGCCTCAACCAACCTTTCATTGTCTTCTTTTCAACTCCTAATCTTTGTCCTCAAAATACTCAATGTATATTCTTAACTAGGTGAATACTCACCTCCTTGCTGCTCAACTGATATGTAGGGAGATTCATAGGAACTGTAGTCTATGTAATATCCCAAAATAAGGAAATTCAACAAGGTTGGGAATATCTTATGATATCCCAAGATTGTAGATACAGCAATATTAAAACACAATATGAGGACTGCAACTAAGTAAACAACAAATCTAAATACACATCAGAATATGTAGAAATAGCTAATCCATTTTATTAATATTTGGAGGTGAAAAATGCAAATACAACAGTGCTCAAAATATGAGACACTCAGGCCACAAAGTGGCCTAGAATGACCCTGCAATCATACCCCAAGAGGGATTGCATAAATGCTGCTCTGCTGGAAGGTAAACTGCGTTGTACCTGCTATAGATGTAGGGACTGCAACTTCCTGTAAGATAGAAAGTCAGATCTAGGTAGAACGGGAGCTTCGATGATGTGAAATTGTAGATCTGGGCTCTATGATGAATTCCCAAGATAACCCTGGAAGGATTTCTTAGATCTGTAAGTATAAGACAAACTTCTCCCTAGGGCTCCATGAATATGCTACTAGGAATGTAGATCTAAAGCTAGGTTGGATAATATGATGACTGCAAAAATGTACAATCAAATCTAAGTAAGGGTTGATCCCTTCACTAGATCCTTGGGCTAAAATCTCAAGATCTAGCTCCTCCAACCTCCCCGCACCGAAAATAGTTGCAAATGAACAACAAAATTTTGTATGATCAAGCTCGTGAGAGAGGGAGGCTATCTTCTCATAGAAAAATATGTCAAATCAGCTCTCAAGATGGAAAAAATAGATCTAGTGTGAGGAGGTTATCCTCACAATATTTCTAGTCGAAATGTCGGAAACTTCCTTCCTCCAATAGATCCGCAAGATCGACTCCGCACAATCCTCAAGGACCGCCGCAACAACAAGGAGGAAACTCCTAAGGCCCGGAATGCCGATATAGATCGGATGCTCGGAAGACTAAATATTGGTACAAAGTGATGAACAATCCTCACCTCGCCAACTGAAGTACTGAAGACAACTTCCACCTTCCAAACTGATCTTCAGAAATCTGCATATTTCTAAATATGAATGTTCTACAGAAAGTAGAAAAGGTAAATGGCACTTAAAGCCTGATGTATAATGAGGTAAAAACCTCTTCCTTATAGATCACTCAAGGAAAGAGGAGGGATTCCCGCCTGGGAACAGCCTATGCTAAACAACACCTGCAATCTCTGCTAAACAACCCAAGAATGCACTGGAATGTCACTTGACAATTCTAGATCTAAAAGATCATACATCAAAATAATCCAAGATGCCATTTTCCTTTTCCTTCATCTCCTTTATAATTATTGAGCCACCCCAAGCCTTGGCCCTAATCTCAACTGCGCTACCTCATGTGGACAAGATCCTCCAAGTGGGACAACGTTGTTTGACCAAATCAACCAAACAGTCTAAGTGCAATGCACACCTCTTCCATCATGTGTGCTTCATTTGCACATGATCCTCCACCACTTGATCTTAGCGTTCAAAGACCCTTGTCTGACATCTGGATCTTAGTTGATTTCAATCATCCTCCATGATCTCTCTGCCAAGTGAGATGCAGACTGACCCCATCGCATTAGTAGTTTCAATCACCAGAGATCTAGTCTAAATTAATCCACATTCACATACATAAAGTGGATATTTATTCTTATTGAGGATTGTGGGTTCCTCCACCCTTTTATTTACTTAATTCATTAATAAAATCAAGGACTCTAATATTCCAAATATGATGTGAAAATTTGGGAATATTACAGTCCCCCCTGGAAAAATGTTGCTTGTCCTCAAGCAACTCCAAAAGTAGATGCAAGGCCATCTATTCCCCTCCATATGGAATCCACATAAGGAAGGCTTCCTCCATTTGCTACAATAGGTTATGTATGTTTGGTTCCAAATTTGTCTTTTATAAACATAAAGAGTGACCTCGAACTATTGGGTTAGATGTCTTCCTTCCATCATGAGGTACCAAGTGACAACCATATGATGTCCAACATTATCAACAATACATAAGATACATAAAATAAAGTAGCTCTTTCTATAAAGAAAAAACATCATCATACAATATACTCCTTCACCCCATGTTTTATGAGCTAGATCGAGCATTGATATGCTCCCATACTTAGCCTTGTTGGCCTTATTGGACCCAAACTCCATCATTCTAAGGTTATGCAAAAGAAGAAAGGAAGAAGTAATATGGGTATACAAAGATGTCAAACCATATTCTCCTAACAATAACCACCGGAGTAAGGCCCTTTGCTGCCATCATCCATCTCCTCTATGTAATATGGTCAAGCCAAACTCCCCCAAAAGCAATCCAAGCAACAAGAGATATTGCTACTTTCTCTCCTCGTCATGTGCATTATGAAGCAAAATCATACTAATGGACAAATGAGATGTAACATCAGCCCAATACAAAGAAAAATCACTAATGCACATCATGAGATCATTATGCCAATTTTTACACAATACAAAGCACATAGACATAGGAGATGTCATGTGGTGGCAAACTTCCTTAAGTGGGACCAAAATGAACATGCATTGCTTTGCTACAATTCTCCATTGAAACAAAAGGCATGCTTCAGAAAATGATGAGCTATTGGGTGGTATCCATACTCTCCCAAGAGTAGCCAGTGCAAACATGCCTCCTTCTTCATTTCATATGTGTTTTTCAATGCATGGATAGGAAAAATAGGTGCCTTTGGAGAGTGACAGAAATCTCCCAAGGGAAACCAACGTAACCAAGCATGCTGGCCCATAGAAATCTGCAAGTGGCTTTGCAACCTCTTGCTTATCATCCTTACCTATTCACTCCCATGGGGATGATGAATGAGGTACTGCATAATCATGGCATCCTCCCTTTGTAGAATGCCATCCTTCCCAAATTGTTGAAGACTTTTGAATTTCATGAAATTTTGAAATGCATCTCTAATGAGATCTTTAACAGATTCCTCATTAGATCTTCGGATCTTCATTCTTTCCTCCTTCATTCGATCGACTTTCGGGAGAGTTCTATTGATACAACATATGAGTGATGATCTCACATCCCCCCATGATAGACCCTGCATATATGTCTTCTTCGAAATGCAGTACGAAGTGTCCATAAGAAAGGATCAAGATCATGCCACAATTACTATAACATTCCAAAGGGAGAATGCAGTAATATTTCACACAATATAAGAAATTTTAGCAAGGTAAACAATAAATCTAAGTACAAATCAGAATATGCAAAAAGAACTGAGCCATTTTATTATATTGGAGATGATTTAGTTACAACAGTACAAGATGTAGGTAGATCTAGCCAAGAAGATGAGCTAGGATCACCCTGAAAACATGTATGAAGCAGGTACAGTGTAAATTTTGAGGCTCTGTAGCAAATACTATGCTATCTCTTCAGCAGAATATAAACATATGGTTGCAGGCTGAAAAGAGAAATGTAGATCTACTCAAAACTAGAGCTTTGATGATGCCAAGATTCAAGATTTGGCCAATGTGATGGATTCCCAAGATAACCCAGAAAGGATTTTCCAAATTTGCAACTTTGGAAAAATCACGTCCCCGGGTTTTGATCCTTGATCTGCTGGGAAATACAGATCTGAAGCTAGATCTAAAGAATATATAGCTGAAATGTGTGCTCATATCAGATCTATGCTTGAAGGGTTGATCCCTTCATCAGATCTACGAGATGAGAACTCTAGATCTACCTTCTCAATTCTCCAAAGATGAATTCAGCTACTGCAACATAGTTGCCAAATAGAAATTGTGCTGTGAGTGAAAGAGAGGCCTTCTACCTGCTGAAAAATGATGCAATAAGCTCTAAGATGATGGTGATAATGATGGCAATGTGAAGGAATGATCCTCCACAGGATTGCTAGCTGAAGTGCTAGCAACTTCCTTCCTCCTTTCAGATCTGCAATATGGACAACGTTATTCCTGAAGGGAATAATGCTACTAGGAGGTCAATAAAATTTGGCCTGATGCCAGATCTACAATGTGGCTCTAGGAGTGCTGATCTATAAGCCCAAGTGATGGGAATAATCCATCACCTTGTTCTCCAGTAGAAGTATTGAAGACAACTACCACCTTCCAAACTGATCTTCAAAAATTTGAAGATTTCTGAATACGAATGTTCTGCATAAAGTAGAAAAAGGAAATGGCACTTAAATCTTGATGTATAATGAAGTACAATCGTCTTCCTTAGAGATCACTCAAGGAAAGAGGTGGGATTCCCGCCCGGGAACACCCTGTGCTAAACAACACCTGTAATCTGTGCTAAACAACCCAAGAATGTAGTGGAATGTCACTTGACAATTCCAGATCTAAAAGATCATACATCAAATAATCCAAGATGCCTTTCACCTTTGCCTTCATACCATTTATAAATATTGATCCATCCCAAGCCTTGGCCCTAATCTCAATTGCGCAGTCTCATGTGGACAAGATCCTCCAAGTGGGACTACGCTATTTGACCAAATCAACCAAATAGTCTAGGTGCAATGTACACCTACTCCATCATGTGTGCTTCATTTGCACATGATCCTCCATCATGTGTGCTTCAATTTCACATGATACTCCATCAGATAAACCAAATAGATACCGAAACCAAAATAATACCTTATTGACATTCAGGGGAGGCTTATTTCATATTCAAAAAAATCGACATTAGTAGGATATATATATAAGCATAATCATATCAATATAACAACATCATTCATGACCATAACAATTGTATACCATGACCCCATGCATGATAGCCATAACCTTGAAAACATTAGGTTTTACCCAAAGAGAGCGCAACCCACTTTGATACCACCCTATAACTGCCTCCTCCCACATTTACCCACTTTCACGTGTTTTTGCAGGGTAAACATGAGCTAAGGGTCACTATGAGAAGACTTAACCTCCTATATCACCTTAAGTAAATGTATTAAAAAAATTAAGAATTTACTGACCTCCCTCAGGTGCTACAGGACCTCTAAGGGCTACCCAACCCCTCCATGTGTCCAACCCATGAGTTAAATTTCTTTTTCACTGGCCTATAGCGTCAATTGTTCCCTTTTCAAGGCCTCCACGAGACTGTAACCGTCCAGTCACTCCCATGGGACTACTTCCCAATGAGTGTGGACTTTTTAAATTGCTTCTATGCCACCCACCACAAATCCTAAGCCACTTTTTTAGGGATAGGACTCAGGCCCCTACCTAGAAGTCAATGAGACTTCCAAAAATGATAAATAACATAGAAGCAAGCTTCTAAAAAAAAAATTGAACAAGTACTTAACCTAACCTCTCCCAACCAAAACTTGCATTCCGTCAAACACATGATGAACATGTAACCTATAGGTCATGCATGCATATATGAACATAGGGATATGAAACTTATCTAAGGTTTAACAAGAAGGAATAATACCCTCTCACAATATCTGTCACAACACCAATTAGGTCATGCATTCATCAACCAGACATTCATTATTTAAAATGTGATAAGAGTCATACTTAAATTTGTTATATAACCATGCTTATAAACATCATATAAATAGATAGATAAAACTGATGGAATAAGCATTAAAGCCACATAGTAACAAGTATAATTACTCATTAAAGACAAGAGAAACTTATATTTTATTAACCATATGAAAAATTCAACCAAGTAAGGGACTTCCACGTACCATCCAACCATAGATTTAACTGAACCAAATATTTCTTTCAGCCAATCACCCTCGTGCCATATACCAAGCATGAATGTGGGAACTCATGGGATAAACCAATACATAAAAAACCAAGGTAATCCAGAGGTTAAACCACCTCCACTCTCATTGTACCATGATCTCACCTAAATTTGTTCCAAGATCATAAAACTAAATTGAGCTTAGATGCCTCAAAATTCCTTCACAATCCCTTGATAAATTTTCCTGTCTCCACCCACCTATTGAGGGAATCCCAAAGAAAAACATCTCCACCCCCCACCCTTGGGATTTTCTTGACACCACTTCATCAGGATCCAAAACCTTCCAGTAATCCAAATCTCAACCAAGAAAGAATCCAATCTCACCATGGATATCCGGAAATGGAAAGGCAATTCCAATGATAAAAAAAGAGCCCCATAAAAACCCATGCCAATGATAAAAAAAGAACCAAATACCCACATGCACATACCATGCATGCCAAAACCAGCTAAGAAATAATACATAAAACCTATTACCTAGAAGTATTCCAGTTGAAAATTCTTGATCTAAACTTTTCTTGTTTGATCCTTGCTTTCCTTTTCCTTCCTTGTACTTCCTTTTCTTTCCTTTCTTTCTTTCTCGTCTTGGTGCTCTTATCCTCTCTAAACCAATTTTGAAACTGAAATGACAAAAGTCTAACCAAAAAAATTCTTTGAACTCATCCTCATAAGCCTTTTTATTAATGAGGCCTATATTTTCTTTATTTTCCTTTATTTTCCTTCAATTTCCTCCTCACATGCAACCTGTGACCTTTCACCTTCCTTTTCTTACAATTTTCTTTATTTTCATAATAAAATGAGAAAAATACCTTTTTTCATTCGCCAATGCCTTTAGCATTTTCCCCTTAGCCATAATTCTCAACAAGTGATTCCCATTAGGATAATTTTCCCAACATCTAGCTTAGAATACGTGTCACATGACCTTGGTCATATTTTTCCTTTACTACAAGAACTTTTGATCTGGGGCTATTATTGATGTTCAAAGGCCTTAGTTTCTTCCAAAGTCTAAGAAAATGCTTCTTTATTTAGCAATATTGTTAGAGGTGCTACTATTCTCCCATAATTCTTAACAAAATTGAGATAATACCCCGTCAAGCTGAGAAATCTTCGAAGATGCTTTGTGGTTGTCGGGATTTATTATTCCTTAATGGATTTAATTTTTTTAAGGTCCACCTTAACACCCTCATGAGATATAATTTGACCCAAATATTCCTCCTCCTATACTATAAAGAAACATTTGCATTTTTTTATATATAATTGTTTCTCTTCCAATAGTTTGAGCACCCTATAGACATGTTGAACATGATCCTTCAAGACTTGTTGTAGAATATTATATCATAAAAAATTACTAACACAATTTTTCTAAGGAAGGTTTTGAAAATGGAATTCATCAAACCTTGAAATGTGGAAGGTTCATTAGTAAGGCCAAAAGGCCTGACCAAAAATTCATAATGACCCTCATAAGTTCTAAATGTTGTTTTCAAAATTTCTTCGATATTCATTCTAATTTAATGATATACTGAATGGAGATCAAGCTTGGTAAAGTAAATTTATCCATGTAATTCATCCAACAAATCATCAATGACATGAATGGGAAATATATATTTAATTGTGATCTTGTTGAGCTCCCTATAATCTGGACACATATGCCATGATCCATCCTTATTGTGCACCAATACTATTGAAGCAGAGAAAGAACTTTGACTAAGTTGAATTATACCAACCTCTAGCATTTCTGCAACCATACGTTCAATTTCACTCTTTTGGGCATAGGTATATTTGTAAGGTCTGATGTTTGGAGGAATTATTTCTGGAATCAAATGAATAGCATAATCATGAGCACATATATGTGGGAGGCATTTTGGAGTCTAATATACCTTGGAGTGATTGTTCGAGACTATTTGGAGATATGGAGAAATAGATGATTTTGATGTTTGAACCTCTAGTGAGCATAATTGTGCAATTACATCCATTTTTTATTTATTTATAATTTTTTCATGCCATTATAGCTGATTATATTCCCTGGTTTCCGTGTTATACCCCTTAATTCAAGTTCCTTTCCTTTGCCAAAAAAAAAAAAGGGTCAAGAAATTTTTTTGAAAATTAAAAGCCATTGTCCCAAATATTGTAACCATTGGACTCCTAGTACAACATGAACACCACCCATTCGAATGGAAAGCATTCGACTCTTGAATACATATTCCCCTCTAGCTAGCTTGATATTATGCACTTTCAAGTGTAATTGATAGCTCCTCCATTTGCAACCATCACTTGACACTTTCGTGCTAAATATAGAAAGCAATTAAATTCCTATGCTATCTTACAATAAATAAAATTATGTGTACTCCCTGAATCAATCAACACTACTACCTTTTTTTTCTTGATATATCCATCTATCTTGAGAGTTTTAGGAGTGGAAATTCTTGCCAATGCACTATACGATATGGTCAGATTCATTTTTTGTTTATTTGGGGTTGGTTCCTGGTGTATATCCTCCTCTTTTGTTGTTTCTTTCTCCTTTTATTCCTCCTCTTCACAATCTATGTAGAATAATTTCTTCTCAGCACACTTATGACCTTTAGTGTGTTTTCTATCACAACTGTAACAAATTTTGTTTTCTCTTTTTCCTCTATTTATTGTGGCATCAACCTTTAGTTATGTTAGCCCCCTATGAAAATCTTGACAAGCAAGTTGGGGGCTAATTTTTTTGGAGCCTTCAAGGAATGCCTCTCCCTAAAAACCATCCTCCTGAAGCCTCTTGTATAGGCCTAATATAAACCCCTCTAATGATTCATCTCTCAATGGCTTGTTTACCCCTTGTACCCCTACAAACACTCCCACTATCCCTTCCCTTTGTCAAAGTCCCCTTCCCCTTAAATTCCCCCTAAATCCTATTTAAACCCCACCGTCACCTTTTATTTCCCCAAATCCCCACTTCACCTCCTTATCGTTACCTCCTTTAGGCCGGAAATTGCATTCTAGATGATAAATTTCACTATATCGGGCTTTAATCCCCTCAGTCGCAGCCCCGCGCCCTTTCCGTCCACATGCCCAAGCGCTAGGACCACTCGCTAAACCCGTCGGGCGCTTATCCTCTGCAATGTCCTCTCCGCCCAAAAATCATAAAAACCTTTATTAAATCACATTTTCGGGTTTTTAATTAATTTCCAAAGTTTGCCGCCGGTTTGGTTTTTCAATAAATCTCCATTGCCGATTTCCGAGAAAACCAAGTTCCATTACCCAATGGACTTGGTTTTCTCTGGATTATCTCTCCTTTGCCTAAATTCTTCTTTTCCCAGTCCTGTCTCATGATGAACCCTTCCTTCCTGATTCCCAACAACCAAACTCTTAATCAAATAAACAAACCCTGTGCATATAACTAGCCTAAAATCATAACTTAGAGCTTCAAAGACATACACTTTGACTCATATAGAGAGATCCCTCTCTGGACCTAGGAGGGCTAGATCCTAAGGTCTGAAAGTGGTTCTGATGTTGTCTCGTCTTTTGGTCTTGCCAACCTGGCCAAAACACGGGAACCCCAATGTGCTATCAAAGGCTAGAGAAATGACACTACATATTTATAGTCGTGAGGTGAACCTCTTGTTTCCACAAATTTTCTAGAGACAAACTCAAGTGCCAGAAGTTTTCCATCAAATTTAATATTAAGAAATTGATCCTATAATCACTCTGGAATATTAGTTACCTTGATATTAAATTTTTGGAAGTCCTAAAAGTGCTCCTCCATTGAACCCTTTTGTTTGAGATTTATGAATTGGGTAAATAAATTATTTCTCTTTGTATCCTCATAATTTTCTATCATTTCCTCTGCAAAAATTAACCAAGTTACAAGTGGTTTACGAGAACAAAGACTTCAATACCATACAAATATATTGGGTTCTAAATATAAAGATGTAATGTGTACCTTTTGTGTGTGTTTCACATCATGAAGATCAAAATATTGCTCCATCTGTAGTATCCATGTTATCAGGACTTTTCTATCAAACTTCCTCATATCGATCTTTCAAAGGTGGTGTGTCTTAAACCCAAAATCAGAGTCTCTAAAATCATAGTTTATATTCCTTGTGTTCTCCTCATGAGTTTCATGGAATACCTTTTCGCCATTAGGAAGCATTTCTTGTAGTAACTTTGTCAAACCTTCTTTCAAACCTTCCATGTATGCTTTTAAATCATTCATGTATCTTTCTATTTATAATTTAAACCATCGATGTCATATTTTAAGCCATCCATGTCCCCTTTTAAGCCATCCATGTCCCATTTTAATTCATCCACATCCCCTTTTAGTTCATCTTTGGTTGTTCTTTCTGATAGTGAAATGTGTTGTAATTGGTCCTGTAATTTTGATATATCATGTCACAATTCCTCTTCATGAGTTATAGTAGAGCTTTTTGAGGGCTTAATGTTTGCATAATTATTTTGTTTCAAAGGCATTTTAGAACCAAATATTCATATCTATGCTTCAATATTCCTTTTGAATCACTTCAAACTATTTTTTCAAACAAAATTTATGCAAAATTTAAAAATACACACATTTTTATTGCTTTTTAGGAGCTCAATATTAAAGATATTATATCTCTACAATTTCGGATATATAAGGTATAGAATTTCATCCTATGTTATCCCTCTAAGTATTCTTTCCAATTTCACAATTGACACCGATATTGGATTCTTCGAGGAAGAGTTATACTGAATCTTCCACGATGACCTGACTATAGACTAGTTGTTGGAGATACTGAGAGAGGGGGGGTGAATCAATAGCTATTATCAATTAGAACTTTTTAAATATTTTCAGAGAATTATTTAATATTCAATTATTCTTTATGTTTAGCTAGTAAAAACAGTAAACAATAGAACACAATCGGCACACGAATTTTAGGTCGAAAACCCCATCTGGGTCAAAAAACATTGAACACTTTTCTAATAAATTATTTAATATTCAGCCCCAATTGAAATGAAAGGTAAAAATTCCTAGAATTATAGAAAATAATTATTCTCCAGCTCCCACTAGAAGGATGCCCCAACACCCTGGTTTCTTCAGTAGTTAACTGAATGGATGCCTCGACATCCTAGACCAACCTACCACCTTGAAGTGTTCACAGCATCCAACCTGTAGGTGACTTCATGCACCAACCTAGCACCTCCCTGCCACCCTATAATGATCATAATAAAGACAAGAGTGTGGAGTACCATACCAGGGACAATAATCCATGATATAATATGATTCACAGTGATTTTCTTGAACTAGACTAATCACCCAATCACACTATGACCTACAACCCAACCATAACATTATCCAACAATGACACGTATACATCCCCACAATGATGCTCCAACTCTAGGAAGATTGACTCTTTTACAATTTTACAATGATGATTTTTACAATACTGACTTTTGACACGACTTGATACTTGAATTCACACTGCTTCTTTAAACACTAGCCACTACTGAGGTATTGTTGTGTTTGCTTCAAGTAATGGTACTTTGGCATTGAATTTTCTTTCTACTATGTCTCTGAGTTGCCCTATTGTGTCCTCCTTCCTACACATGTAAGACCCAAACCAATATAAAAAAAAAATACTTACACTGTCCTGCAAACCATATGTTACGTAAATATTCAAAATTCAAATGTAGATACGTTTAACATTTATGAACAAAACCCAATAAAACATAGATACAAAATACTTACACTATCCTAAAAAAACACATGTTAGAGATGATATTCAAATTAAAATTCGAACACTAATCATACATAACTTTTTATAGTAGACTTACCCTTGACTGTTGATGTGTTGTCCTTACTGCAGTGATCCTTGAATGCATATTTTTTCTTGCCTTATAGAATCTTGATATTGAAGCTATTGTATCTATGTAATTTCATATCTCCGAGGTCTGAAATTTTGTCCTGTGGTAGCCCTCTACATCCTATTTCCAACCCCATAGGTCTGATAAACATTGAATTCTTTATGAAATAATTATTCCCAATCTTCTATGATGACCTCATTATAGACTGGTTCAGTAGAGCGAACTTGTACAAAGTTCCACGCGTCACTATTTCAATCTTTGGTCCTAAAAATGATATAAAAAAAACTAACGCCTGTTCTCTTTTTGTCACTTTTTACAAAATTTGAATCCAATGCTTAGAGACAGAGTTGTGACGACTTTTCCAAGGTCACTTGTTTGACATGAAATTCGAGAGCCTGCACAAACCATAACTTCCTCATATCATATCTCTGAAAATATAGCGAACCAATATCTAAAATTCATACACAAGCTTCATCAAGATTTCTTCCAAATGGGTTTTTAGTTTCAGTATCTAAAATTTCACAGAAAAAAACTATAGCGAAAATTCCACAATGACCTGTTATAAGTAGCGAAATCATTACATGAGAAGGATACGAGGGTCGCAATTTATATAAATGATTAGGTTGAGAGGGTATAGCCAAGTTAATGTTGGAGGGATTTTAGGAGCTTAAAAAATGATTAATTATTGAAAATTAAATGACCATAACAAATTATTAGTTTCATGTCACAACCTCATGGGGTTTTAGCCCACTAACTGGGGTTAATAACTTCAAACACGAATATCTATCAAACCATGAAGAATTATGTGGCATGCCATATATCAATGAAAACATCTTCACAAGTAGAAAACATCCAAAATATTCTTGAATTGGAATAGAGTAAGTTTTCAAGTCAAAATTCATATGCAAGAATCGAGTATCCCCTAGTGTTGCTTGTGTTGACATCAATGACAACCACTGATAAACAATCTCCCCCTTTGGCATTGATAGCAACAAAATTACTCCCTCTACAATCATGAGACCTCTTCCTACATCATTCTCTCCCCCTTTGTCATCAATGGCAAAGGGTAACTCACCCTGACAAATTCCATCCTGTGGACCTGTACACACCTCAACTCCCCCCCCTCCCCCCATTTTTTTTACTTAGTTAGAAAGAGAAAGAGTCTAATGAGAACTTTGGAGAATCCCAAGATTTATGTGAAGATAATTAAATGCTTCACAAGGTAATGGTTTGGTAAATATGTCAGAAATTTGTTCCTTTCTGCCAACATATTCAAGCTTGATATTATTTTCGGTGACTTGCTCTTTAACAAAATGATATTTGATTGGAATGTGCCTTGTTTTGCAATGCGTCATAGGATTCTTGGAGATACTGATGTCACTGGTGTTATCACAAAACATGGGAATATGATCATCAAACTTGACTTGAATATCTTGCAGAGTTTGCTTCATCCAGAGAACTTGAGTACAACAGGCTATTCTACTCCTGCTGTGGATAACGAGATTGACTGCTTTTTACTTAACCATGAAACAAGGAAACCACCTAGATAGAATGTTCCTCCACTGGTTCTCTTTTGATCATCAACAATTCCTATCCAATATGATTCTGTATAAGCTTGGATAACTAGATTATTTCCTTTGGGATACCATAAACCATATTCTGTTGTGCTTAACTTGCAACCTGTTACCATTGGGTAAGGACATGCTTAAAATATTCCATCTTGATTTTGTTGAGAATTTCCTTGATGTACTTGGTTTGATATATAATTATTCCTTTATCCTGCTGAGATATATGAAGCCCTAAAAAGTATGTCATCTCGCCAATTAGAGACATTTAGAACTCACTTTTCATCTTTGTGACAAAGTTTTTACTTAATATGTCATCATTGCTTCCAAAAATTATATCTTATACATATACTTCAATAATTGTTAGGTTATCTTGATCCACTTTCACATAGATATTGTTGTCTCCACTTCATTTCCTGGATCCTTGTTGATGTAGATATCCATCAAGACGAGCATACCAAACTCTAGGAGCTTGCTTGAGACCATATAATGCCTTATTTAATCTGTAGACATAGTCTTCCTTTTGAGAGAGCAGAAAATCTTCGGGTTGTTCAATGTAAACTTCTTCCTCTAGTTCACCATTTAGAAAGGTTGACTTAACATCCATTTGGTAGACCTTAATTTTTCTCGAGAATGCATAAGTGAGAAAAATTTTCATAGCTTCGATTCTTGAAATGAGAGAAATTTTTTCTTCAAAATCAATTCCTTCAACTTGTGCATATCCTTTGTAGACTAATATTGTCTTATAACTAGTAACCTATCCATTCTCATTCAATTTTTTTTTGAAGACCCATTTATTTCCAATAAAATTTCTATCCTTTGTTTGTGGAACCAATTCCCAAGTATTGTTTTTCTAAATTTGATCTAGTTATTCATTCATTGCTGCTACCAAATGTTCATCTTAGCTAGCTTTCTCAAAATCGCTAGGCTCAAAAGTTGCGAAAAAATCAGGGTGGGCTTGTTGTGATGAACGAAGCTATTGACTTCTTCTAGTTCAAATTCCTTCATTTATGTTTCCGATGATTTGATTTGACAGATGATTCTTTTGACACCATTCTTTTAAAGCTTTTGGAGAATTTTTTTATACATCTTGCTGATCATTTATTATTTCCTCCTAGCTAAATGTTATTTCCTTATTTCATTGGTCTTGTTCTAGAGCTTCTTCTTTATCCTTTATGATGCAATTATTTCCGTTTTAGAAAACAAATCCCGCATATAAAAATACAACTGCTTCACTATCTATGAAAATACTCAAATTTTCTATAATAAAATCATGAAAATCATTTAACTTAAATTTACATGAAGGTGAAAAGATCCATGAAAACCACTACATATATAAATATAAAAATTCTCCGGCCATATATTACATTGGGCGGCCTCTTGGCTCTTGCCCTTCACCCCACTCCTCACTCACTCCACTCTTCACTATCTCAATTCTTCAATTATTCAACTGTGTTTTATCCTCACAAAACCACTCATATTTATACATAAACAATGAATTTAATTCATTCCAAAAATATCTCCACCTAATCCTCAACTAAATCTAATTTAAATTCATTTTAGGTGTGGACTCAACAAAGTCCCGTACATAGAATTCCTACTCCCTAATTTTGCTACCTAATTCTAATTTCTCTCATATCCTCTTAATTAATAAAAGAATATATACACAATCCTCACTTTTGTAATTTATCTCCTATTTTATTTTAAAATAACAAATTAATTAATAAAACAATTAAAATGTCACACCCCCCTTTATTACATAAATAAAAAATGAAAATTGGCCTTGATGCTCCTGCATCAGACTCCCAAGGTTGAAATTAATCATGATCGCCTGATCATGTGTTCGGATCTCTGTTTGCCTGGATCCCATATCTTGTGTTGTAAATTTCCATTTGTTGCTGCTTTTGTCTGTTGTTCTTCTCCAGGTCTCCACACTTTATGCTGCATTGCCCTACTGGCTTTGCTTTCACAATATTTTGTTGTCTTTCTCTTGCTGCTTCTTCTTTGTTTTACTGCTGCTGGCCTCTTCCGGGATATCTTCATCATCATCCACCTCATCAGTTCAATTTCTCTGTCTAATATATTTTCTCCAGCATCTGCAATAAAACCTGTACTCACAAAACAATTGTTAGAATAAAAAACATAAGGCTTCAGTGCCCCTTCCGCTGCTGGCAACATTCCAGTATGCTGCTCTGAAATTCCCTCGTTTATCAGCACATCAGTATGCTAATTTAATTCCTCTGTGAGAATATCAGTTAGTCCCTCCTCCACATCATCTCTTTGAAAAATGTTTCCCTGTCCTATGTCTTTTAGTAACTCTCCCTGAAAATAGATCCTCTGCTTTTCCAACTCTCTCCTCTGAAGATCTAACTTCCGATATAACTGAACAATCTCAACTGGGGTAGAACTTGGAAATTTTACACAACTTTCCATACCTTCATTTGTTGTTTACTAATCATCACTTTCCTTCTCTGAAAGGAATTCTCTACTAGAATTTACCTCAAGGATTTCATTCTCCTTTGTGATAGTTCCATCAGACTGTTCACCATCTTTCGCACATCCTGCAAACATACAAAAACTATGAGAAAATATGTAAGACTTCATGGCCTCATCTGTTTCTCTCGCCATCACCTCTTCAGATGCTTCTGAACTATCCCAATAGTTCATGAGATATTCCTCACTGATCTCTTCACCCAAAATTTCGCCATGTTCCGGCCCGCAAATGGAAACATCCATTTTTAACTCAGCCTCTCTGAGTTCTTCACAACTCAACATCTGCTTGAGCTTCCTCAGCTCCTCCATCAACTGTATGTTTACCTGCTTTTCCCTCTTTACGAGTAGCTTTTGCCACTTCACCTTCTTTCTCATGGTCCAACCATGTGCCTGGTATCTCACATTTTCCTGCAACAACTCCATTAACAATTCAAGGTGAATTGTTATCTCGGCCTTCTCTCGCTCATACTCTTCATCAGATCTCCGAAAATGACTATCAAAAGTCCTCTTCCCCTCCTTTGTGAACTGCATCTATTCACGTGTGGACTTCATTTAAGCCACTTCCTTGCAATCCTTCACACTTGTCAAAAATGCAACTTCTCCTCCTGCGCTTGGCTTCTCTTTGTCCTGGGACCAATCCCTGGCAACTTTTTTTCTACAATTTGCTGCAAAAAACACCTTAGCATTCATGTGTTACTTGATAGTAACCCAAAGGGCTGAAAACCCACATTCACACTCTCAGATGCATATAAAAATTCATTTCAAATTAATGCCCCAATAAAATTTGAAATCTGGCAAACCCGCAAAACCCACAAACACACACTCCAATTTTCCAAATAAGAATGTACCTCAATTTTCACAATCTAGGCAATCTTAAACTACATGGAAGCAAAATTTGATCTCATGGTTATTACAAACCAAACCATCTCATTGCGGAAGCTTATTTTTTTATCATAAGGGTTAAAACCATATGAACAAAACCCATCGCATATGTCCGAATGATTATTTGATTTTAAAATCAAATTCCCAAAAGACTTGAACTAATATGAAATCTGAGTGCAAAGTATATAGATTTGTCACAACACTATCAACCACTTTTAATTAAAATTTAAATGGGTTCACCATTCACAAACATGCGCTCACCATCTGAATGTTGATAACATTATAGGTGCTTATTGAAGTCACACCTTACCTCACATCAACATAATAAATAATCATATATTATGTGCTCACCTTAAAGGAAATCTGAAGGCGCATGTCAAGAATGTCAAGAATGTTTCTTTGGCCCACAATGTTTCTTACCTTGCATAATTTTTATGCAACTTCACTTACAATCCGCTTCAGCTGTCAAAGTTCTGCTGCGCCTTCATCAAAGTTCCCTTCGAAACCCGCCTTGCTATTTCCATTGCACAGTCATGTTTTAAAACTTTCATTTCGCCTTCGCAACAGCATTTACTTGTAATATCTTTGGATCTTTATTGCAATTATAATCACGCCATATCATGCATCGAAATTCACAACGAACCATAGCCTCTCAACGCATAACGTTGTGGTCTGACTGCATCAATTCCAGAGATTCATTTGAATCGACTCCGGCATTTTATACCACTATTGTCACGAGTTGGAATGCAACACATTGACAAAACTGTGGTCCTTTATACTGTTAACACTGTATTCCAATCACCTATCGTGGCACTAATGCATGTCAAGGCATTCGCTTCAGTCAACACGGTTCAGCGCTCAACACCAATTGCTGAATCAAGTTTTACACACACAGGTTTTCACTTAAAACACTGCACGTGTAATTCAGCTCTTATATAACGTAAGAACCAAACTCAATGCAGAGTTATACTCCTCTTCACAGTGACAACAGGGCCAGAACTTGAATTGAAGATTAAATTCCACTTTTCAACGTTGTTCAAGCTTTTACAGGATTCAATGCATTCCCCCTCTCCACGCACTTTCTTGATGTGAATGCCATCGACCCTTCAGCATATCATTTGAATGTTTAATGCAAACACAATACAACACATTCTCTGGCACATACTGCAACACGTTCACAATGCATCAAACTTGTGTATCTTCAAACTATATATCAAATGCATAGTGAATCAAACCTGCTTTCAAACCGCATCAAATTACATAGCGCATCCAACCTGCGTGTCTCATTGAGCGATCCACCAGTGATAAATTCGGTGCATTTACTTGAAATCCGACACCACCGGTTTTGAGGGAATGAGATCGATGCTTTCGAGTCAATCATTGATTGCAGACTGGAAGAACAAATCTCGTTCCACTAAAAAATATCCTTGTGCCACAAACACCTGCGAAAACTCAATGCACAATCCATTGAAGTCTTGGCAGCATGCATGCTCATCCATTACATTCATACGACCATTCAACTACAGCATTCAATTTACATTACGCTGCCCATACCTCCACGGTGGTAGTAATCTACCTAGTTCACGACTTCCACAGCGCCAGGCATCTTCTGCTTCAATTTTCCACTACGATTTCACCATGCCATTGTTGCCTTCAATTCAAACCTACAAACAAGTTCAATGCCATTAACAATTATTCTTAACCGACATCCATTTGAATAATCTTTAAATTCCTCTGCGCATTTGTTTATGTTGTTCTCTCGCACTTTTCAAGGTTCGAACACCTCATTTGCATTCTCTAAATGCTCACAAATCTACAATTACCATTTAACACACAAAATTATAATTCAATCCCATCTTCTCTTGCACCCACTCTGATACCAAAATGATGCAGGAATTCTGCTAGAAAGCAGATCCCGCATATAAAAATACAACTGCTTCACTATCTATGAAAATACTCAAATTTTCTATAATAAAATCATGAAAGTCATTTAACTTAAATTTACATGAAGGCGAAAAGAGCCATGAAAACCACTACATATATAAATATAAAAATTCTTCGGCCATATATTACATTGGGCGGCCTCTTGGCTCTTGCCCTTCACCCCACTCCTCACTCACTCCACTCTTCACTATCTCAATTCTTCAATTATTCAACTTTGTTTTCTCCTCATAAAACCACTCATATTTATACATAAATAATGAATTTAATTCATTCCAAAAATCTCTCCACCTAATCCTCGACTAAATCTAATTTAAACTCATTTTAGGTGTGGACTCAACAAAGTCCCGTACACAGAATTCCTACTCCCTAATTTTTCTACCTAATTCTAATTTCTCTCATATCCTCTTAATTAATAAAAGAATATATACAAAATCCTCACTTTTGTAATTTATCTCCTATTTTATTTAAAAATAACAAATTAATTAATAAAACAATTAAAATGTCACACCCCCCTTTATTACATAAATAAAAAATGAAAATTGGCCTTGATGCTCCTGCATCATAAAACCTTGGATATAAATACATATGTTACAAAGGCTTTATTTCATTGCCGTGATATAAAGCCGCCTGGCCCCACATCCTTTAGACCGCAGCTTTTAGGCTCATCTCGATCGTTCGCTTCCACTTTTCAAATCCGACGGTGGACGATTCATTTCACGTCCACAAACCAAACGATCGCCAAACGCCCAAATAAGCACGAAATGGGTGGTTTTTTCATTACCGCCTCCTATGACATGTCATATTCTGATACTATCGCATTCATTTTGGGAAAAACCATTTACCACCCAAACCCAACGCGAAAACAATTTCTAGTTTTTCACATTCACAAAAAAAAAAATGCTCCCGCCAGTAATTTGATTTTCATTTATGACAGTTTTTAAAGATTAATAACAAAATTTAAAATCTTTGTTATCATGTTTATTAATGTTATTGTGCATTCCCGACTGTAAAAAAACCACAAGACTGTGCAAAAAATGCATTTGCTCAAAATTATTGAATTATATCCAGTGAAAGACCTGATTTCAACCGAAAACCCTTGTTTAAAGACCAATTGAAGCCATTTGTCTGCATCAGTGATCCAAGAATCACCAAAGCTTCAGAAACCCTTTTTTCATCTATCAAGATACCTACAAATCAAGTATTTTCTCGAATTTGGCCTCCAATTTCACGATTTCGACCGCCAATTGAACCAATTAAGATACAAAGTGTTAAAGTTCCAATCCTAGTGTGTCAAAAGCCCTGAAAAAAGAGGGAAAACCCTCGCAATTTTTTCCCAGAAATTGCTGTTCACTTAAAACCTCATTTTGAAGCTAAAATTCTCAGTCCAGACCCTTTAAAGACAAATTCCACGGCTAAGAAAGGTTTTTAAACCCACAGAAAACCTTAAAACCCCATTTACAGTCTCAATCATTCAGAAAACCTGCGTTTTTTGTCTCAAACTATTTCCTGTGTCCTAAAAATTCTAATTGAGCACTGAATTGCCCACTGCTATCATCCTTGCCCATAAAATTGCTCAATTACCCTCTGTTGAAGAAAAACCAACTATAGCAAACTGTATAATCTTGCTGTAGTTAATTTAAAATGACGAAAAAGAAAATTAGAGCCAAGGCTGGAGGATCCAAGCCTGTTAAGCCTGGAGGATCAAAACCTCCCAAAAGTGAAGCAGCAAAAGTCCCAAATTCTCTTCCTGCTATCACTGCTAAGACCACTGTGACTATAAATCCTCTTCTACTTCTAGTGTCCAATGAAGAAGTTATCCCTTTAGTTGACTTGGATTACAAAATTGTAGACCCTCTAGTAGAATTCAATCTATTAGAAGTACACAATTGGTGTTACGAGAAGTTTTTAGACAAAGAAGAAATGCCTCTCTCAGATACAAACTTACCTAAATATATAGTCCCAGTAACACATCCTGGTTAGGACCTGATAAGACTATGCCAGAAGTATTATGTCCCATATCAAAGATCAAATGTGAATAATGACAGGGAAATCCTTTTTTCTATCACTGCAGATTCAATCAATGAAATGTTGCAGTTACAGTTTGACCCTAGGGTAGTCCCATTATCCATTGAAGCATTGACTCAATTATATTTAGGGTTAGATTTCCCTAAAAGATTCATGATTTTTCAGAACTTCATGCCTAGTCCTGTGGATATCCCAAAATTGAATCCTCCCTATTCCACTTCCAAGTTTCCAGAGGGTTCTAGACATGTTATTTCAATGTTATCCTTCATCTTAGGATACTTCACTGATGAGTTTACTGATGAGTCCATCATTGGATTTTTATCCACTTTATCCCCTGGCGAGCCTCCTGCTATGATCTTTGATTTTTCCAGATTTATTGTTGATTCCATACACCATCAGTTGACAAAGCTACCCACCGAAGGGGTGTTTAGGTATTCTTCCTATTTATTCCATTTGTTCTTATTTTCACAAGCATATCACTTTCCTATAGCACTGCAGAAAATGAATGTAGAGGGCCAGCCTCTATTAGTTGTTTTTTGGACATCATTATTGGGAAAGGAAGGAAATGAATATAACTACACAGATTTCACATATTTATTTATCAGGCCAGTAATGAATTTACTTCGTAAGTCAGAACAACCCAGGATAAATGAGGAGATGAAAAGGATATTACAACTGTCAGAACAGTGTAAAATGGGAGATTGGTACTTATATGAGAAGCACACTGAATCAAGAATGTTTGGAACCAATTTGCTTCCCTATAAGTTACCTAAGTTTTTGACTCTCAGAGTCTTTTCTCTAGAATATTTAAGGCAGGTTTTGAATGTCGATGCCATCAATTTCATGGCATCCAAAAAGAAGACCCAGTTTAAACTAAAATATTAGATTGGTCCATTTATAGTAAATAGCAGGGATGCTGAGAAAGAGATAGAAAAGAGATTATCAGATCTGAAATTCCAAGTGAGTTTCCCTTGGAATTATGACCCCCAAGGTATTTTAAGTAGCATAAGAGTAAAGTGTAAACTATCTCCTTTTGTACAAGAGTCAAATCCTGATATTGAAAAGTTTGCTAATCAGGCAGAATGGGAAGAAAATACATTGGTTGATCTAACTGAAAATACATAGCCAATAGAAAAAGTGGATACCACACTTACTGTGGAAA
This sequence comes from Pinus albicaulis, assembly GCA_034641835.2. Lineage (NCBI taxonomy): Eukaryota > Viridiplantae > Streptophyta > Pinopsida > Pinales > Pinaceae > Pinus > Pinus albicaulis. The sequence continues at coordinate 19,644 of JAXQQM020063720.1, read as the reverse complement.
CTTCCAAAAGAAGCATAGATGAGGGAGCCTATACAGCAGAAACTACTTCAGATACTAAGTTCAAACTCATCTACAATAAAAGGCTAAGTTTTGGTTCCATAGGCAAAGAAAAACTTATTGAAGTTGAAGATGAACCAGAGGTCAGTAATGATGAGGCAACTACAATAATAAAGGAGACTTTGATAGAGATTGAAAGAGAACAAGCAGCATCCAAAGGAAAGGAGACCCAAGTGATTGAACAACAGGTGAATATGGAAACTTCTTCTTCTCAAACAGAAGAAGAACAAGATTTGGATATTAAGGACATATATAAGAAAATCAAACAAATGAATGAGGAAAATAAAAGTGAGATTTATTCTCAATTTCTCAAGTAGAAGCTAGGAAATCAGGATAGATTTCTTACAACATTTGATTATTCTTCAAATAAGATTATCATGTCCTATTTATAAGCTACTAATTCAACCCCAAAAACAGTGGATGACTACAAAAAGAGGGAATTTGAAGTAGATACTTAAAAGGTACATGATTTGGATCAAATAGAATTCCACAGACATAGCTCTGAGATGCTATATTCCACTGTGGTGACAAAGGCCATGAGTGTAAATTTTTTTCAAAATACTATTATCAACCTACAAGATTAGATGAAACTTGATAAAGGCTTCTTATATGCAAAAGATCTGAGGATCAAAGCCTTAGAAAATTTGATTCTAAAAACAGGAGTGGACCCATCAAGTGTACAAGCTGCTGAAGTATCAATCAAAAAGAAAAATGATGATATTGTTGCCTAGGAAACAGTTAAAACTTCCTCAAAGTGAGCACCCACAGAGCAAGGAAATACTTCAGGAGCAAAAAGAGAAAGAAGATATGATGCAGTTGATCATAAAGCTTACTACCCAAATCAAGGACATGGAAAGCCAATTGGATATACTGATGAAAGAAAAATAAACTGTGAAGGAAACTGATGCTTCTACCATTCCCACAGTTATACCTATTATTACAGCTACTATTCCTTCTGCATTGGGAGAAAAGTTAGCACCCAAAGAGCCACTGGCAACTGCAGTGTCAATGCAATCAGCTACTACTTCCAATACTAAATCCTCGACATCACAAGTGCAGCAGACAAATGATGCAGGGCAAATTGTTAAAGCAATGGAAGAAATGACATTGAAAACCCATGAAATTAACAATTTGAAGAAAAAGATTCAGACTATGGAGGTATCTAACAAAGCAGCATTGATTAATGCCAATAATTATGAACAAAAAGCCAAAACACTTGAAGAGCAATTCAAAAGCCTTCAGAAGGATTTGAGCTTTACCACACAGATTTATTACATAAGAAATCACCTATGGACCAATATTATTGAGGCCATACATCTTCACTGGCCATAAATTCAGATAATATATGAATATAGAGACCTCCTTCTAGCAGCTCAAGGTGAAATACAAAGAACAACAGAAGAATTAGCACACAAACCAGCACAGGCACTAAAGCTAATTACCTTCTTAAACAGTAAGAACAGGACTGAGCTAGAGGAATTGAAGATACAGGACAGGACAAAGACTATATTGCAAATCAAAAAGGTATTGACAAAGAAAACTTTGATGAATAACTTGAAAGAAAAATGTGATGCTATGAATTTTTCCATTACCAAGTTTCTAGAAAAGTATATTATGCTAAGACAAGCAGGCATTCCAGACATACATGTATTCAATGACAAGTTAATCGACCAGAAAGAATATGACAAGAAGATCAGAGACCATGCCAAAGAACAAGTTAATAAGCAATTGCCACAGGGATCTCCAACAAGGAAAGTGGTTCTTCAATACCTTGAAGATTTATTCTCCCTTCAGAATGAAATCAAGCATTTATTTGTAATTAAACCAAATTTTGCTAAATACACTGAGGCAGATGAGAACTACAGAAAGTTGAAAAGTATGAAGATACCATATGCTGAACAATGGCAGACTTTTACAAATTTATTATAGCAGCCAAGAAGCAAACAGTAAAGGGAGTGCAGATGAAGTAGTCAGTTTGAAAAGGAAGCAAATAAAACAGTGTTTGATTTTGATTTTTTACTGCTGGAAATTTTCTTTTTACAGCAGTTAGAGGTCAAAATATCAGGTCAAAATATCAGGTCAAAGTGTATCAGAGAGAAAACAACAGCTAGCTGATTTGACTGTTGTAATTTCCTTTTTTTACAGCAGTGAAATGGTAAATAAACAGTGTGAAAGAGTATCAGAGATGAAATACAAGGTTAAAGAGTATAAGTGGAAAGAGTATCAGTGAAGTCATCTTCCAAAAGATATTTTCAAAATGCCAGCAAACATGGACAACTATTCAAACAAACAGTTTTTGTTAAATAAGATAGTTCTATATTTTCTAGATAAGAGGACAGCTTGCTAAGTTGTTAAGCAGTTGTCCCTCTTAATGTGTAAAGATATTTTTTATTTCCTAGAGTTATTCCTAGATCTCTGTAGGATATTTGTAATAAAAATTTGTATAAATACTTCAGTTTATGAAGTGTTTAGTGTGGAATAGAATTTCTAAGAGCATTATAGACATTTTGCTGGTACGTTGGAGGCTCACATGTGTTGATTTCAAAGCAGCAGTCTAGAGAATAGCCAATTGGACTTTAGAATTCAGGATTCATGCGATAATTTGAAGAGTAAAGTGCATCTATCTTGTCATGGTTTTTGTTCTGAGTTACATACATTTCATATATGTTGTTCAATCTTAATGATTAATTAGGGGAATTACTTCAGGACTAGTGTAAGAACTCTTTGTCTTAACTACTTAATCATTTAAATGTTTTCTGTTGATTTCCGGATTTAGGAATTCTTAATTGCTCCTAGTCCCGTTTGACCCCTTCCTCCTTCCTCTTTTTCCAGATCAAAGGATCCTTCATTGCCCTTTATCCCGAAGCAAGCCATTTCATCAAAACAATCTATCCAAATCTCTAAGGGTTATCTACCTTGCCCTGAATACATTAGCATCCTTTTGGTCTTGTCTTCTAGTTCTGCTTGTTAGACTTTGACTCCATAGTCCAATGCACTAGTAGATCCCTCTTTAATTTTTCTTTTAAGTAATCTTATTTTCTACCAAACATTTCAAAACCAAAACCAAATTGAACTATAATAACTAGCCTAAAATATCAAACAAAAACAAAGTTAAATCATAAAGAGAGAGCCCTCTCTGAAATTTAGGAAGGCTATATCCTAAATTTCCAAAGTAGGTTTGTGGTTACCCCTAGTTTTCTTAAACTAAAGATTAAAAAAGCCCACAATCTTGAGAAATTACTAGGGTGATAATGTGCCCCATGCCGCATCTGAAATGTGCTCTGGGAATGCCGATCTATAAGCCCAAAGCCCTAGGTGATATGAATAAACCCTGCCACCAGCTTCCTCCAAATTGTATATTGAAGACAACTTCCACCTTCCAAACTGATATTCATAAATCTGCAATTTCTGAATATGAATGTTCTGCAGAAAGTAGGAAAAGATATGTGGCACCAATGCTTGATGTAGAATGAAGTACAATAATCTTTCTAGAGCTACTCTAAGAAAGCGGTGGGATTCCTGATCAGGAACACCCTGTGTTAAAAAACACTTGAAATATTTGCTAAACAGCCCAAAAAAGCAATGGAATTTCACATGACAATTCTAGATCTGAAAAGATCCTTAACATCAAAAATCACCAGCATACCTCCATCCTTGCCTTCATATTCTTTATATAATGTTTGAGCCTTCCCATGCCTTGGCCCTCATCTAGACTACGCTGTGCTTGTGGACAAAATCCTCCATGTTTGACTGCGCTATTTGACCAAATCATCCATCATGTCTAGATGCAATGTACACCCTCTCCATCATGTGTGCATTAAATTGCACAACTTCCTCCATCATCTTATCATGAATGCTTCATGATCTTTTGTTTGACCTCTTTAAGATCTTAGTTAACTATGTCAACCTCCATGATCTATCTCATAAATGAGACATGATCTCCAATTCCATTCACATTAGTAGTTCCTCAACTACCTCATTATGTGGATCTAGGCTTAATTAATCCACATTCACACACAAAAAAGTGGATATCTATTCATATTGAGGATTATGGGTCCCTCCATCCTTTTATTTACTTAATTCATTAAGAGAGTTAAGAACTCTAATATTCCAAATATTAGGTGAAAAATTGGGAATATTACAGATTTTGAGGGTGAGATCTTCAGTGTTGGGACTTGTCTTTCACTTGAAGGATCTATTGGAGGAGATATATTCATTTAGATATCATTTTCAGCCATCTCCATCCAGTTATTCAGTTGCAGCTACTATTCAGCCCTAAGGCTGCATTCCGACATTTTGTACTTTTGGGTATTTCCAGAAACCCTTTCCTGGTTGTCTTGGAAATGTGTTTGGGAGCCTATATCTTCACTTCCAACATTGTTTGAGCTATAGAATAGCAGATCCACCTTGTTATATCTTTTTGTAGCAGTTTATGCCTAAAAATTGTGATGTCATGGCTCATGGCACTTGTATGGCCGTATTTCTCATGTATTAGCATATTTTCCTATTGGAGGCTTGTTTCCCATTGCTTAAGTGACTTGATCCTCAAGATCTTGTGCCTGTTATTTGCTGATATAATTAATAAGATGGTTGTACATTTGTCTCATGTAATGGTGTATTTATTTATTCACTTCTATTTCCAGTTTTGTGTTCATATATTGCTGCTTTCCCCTTTGGGAATATTACATATTGACAACCGGAGGAGGAGGTGTAATGTCACTACCCCTTGGGGTTTTAGCCCAGAAACTGAGTCTTCAATTTCAAAATAAATTTTCTCTCAAACCAGAGGGAACCACGGGGTGTACTATATATCAACAAAAATATATCGTTGAGGAGAATATATCTAGAAGGATACTGATATGAGATTTCATTGATTTCCATCTAAAATTGGCTAATGAAGTTCGGGGTAGCTCCTAGTGTTGGTTGGGTTGACATCATTGAAAACCACCTATCAAAAATCTCCCCCCTTTGGAATTGATGGCCACACAAGTACTCCCCATCACTAGTACAAAATGGCTAATTAGTTACTAAAAAAATGACTAAAATTTGCATATAAATGACCATTTTTCAATTGGTAACCAGTAGTAGCTAATTTACAATATCTTATAACGCGGCCAAATTTTAGTCATTTTTAAATTAGTCATTAATTTTTTGTCTCAATTTCATTATCTAGTACTATATTTAGTCATAAATTTGGTCATTAATTTAATCATTGATTTTGTCATTAATTGTCACAATTAATGACCAAATATACAACAAAATATATTACTATATGATCACCTGAAATAACCAATTAATGACTAAAGAAATATGACCAAAATAGCAATTTTATGAAGATACAAATTAGATACTAATAGCTTATATATATGTAGCCCAAAGCTCACGCTATGTTCCTCATCAGTATTTTTCACTTGTTAGTGATGACTAGATCCATAGCTGAGTTTTCTAGAAGCTGATCTCCATATGTAAATTTTTCATCTAGAAAACCCTCATAAAACTTTTTTTGCCCTCCTACTTTTCCGTCTGCCCATGTCAAAGTTAAAACTCATTATCACTATCCTTTCTAGCTTTAGCCCTGCTGATCTGCCCATCAGCTCTAAAAAGAAAATCCAAGTCTGTTTCAAAAGCCTCCCCTAGGTTAGGAAGTGGCGCTTTAAGGCATTTTACCCTTGGCAACCATCAAAAGGCCAAAAGACCTCCATCTGATACAGACCAATCATAACAGGCCTCCCACTCTGCAAATGAAATTGATCACAGCCCTAAGTCGCGCCACTTACACACCCCTAAGTCTCAGCACTGCATAGACCACAGTCTCAAGCTAATTATTAGGTATTTCACAATGTTTTATGGATTTTACAAGGACAGGAAACATGTCATCATCTCAGGAGAAAATGCTTGAATCTACATTTAGAAGAACAACTACTTCTAAAATGTCAAACATGAGCCTGGGATACATATGCAGAGTAAGGAGTTACTCATCAAGACCTTGCAGCTTTCATTTATCATGAAATCACAGTAGAAAAAAGACACCACTGCCAAACAGACTAGTAATTTGTCATGGCCAAGAACCTCCTTCATCTATAAGCAGAGGGTTGAGGCACCTCCTTCATCTACAAGCAGAGGGCGATGGCCAATATTGACTTCAAGGATTTCAAAACTTACTATAAGTACAATTTTGATTTTTACTAGACAGTAACATAGTGACTCTAGGTTTCTGAGGCATGATCATACTGTGACTAAGATTCAAATGTGTAAGGTAAAGAAAAGGAGTGTGGTTTTGTAAATAGAATCATGAGGTTCTTACTAATGTGGCTGAAAACGGCGGACTCTGACCAAATCTATCGGAACAACATTCTAGGTGTTATGATTTAATAGTTTAGATTAGTCTTAAACAGGAAAATACTTCAGTGAAAAGACCCCTATGTGTTCTTTTGTTCCTGTTGAAATGTGAAGTACAGTCCATGGTTTCTGGATGAACATAAAGAAGAGGCAGGAAAGTAGTACATGCAAGTTACACTCCACCACAAAGACAGGTATTTTCTCTTCAAATACAGCAGGTTGGTGTTTTCAGAACTCCATCAGAAGAAAGTGGCCAAAAGGAGCCTCGGTATCTGTGAGCAGAAGAAAGGATGGTTGTTTTTCGAAGAAGTGCTAATCTCCCTACTCACAGAGATTATCTTTCAAATGACTTATCATAAGTTGACCAAGGAAAATGGTGACATTTCAGTTTCCCCTCAACAAAGAGCAGTGCAATGAGACAGTGAAGACCTCCTTCACAGGAAACAAAAGGGCAGCTCTCCTTGTTTCACTTTCTAACTCTGATGTATCATCTTCTGTTTTGTCTTCTACCCATAGTCAAAGAAGAAAACTCAAAGACACCTAAAAGTTGCATCTACAGTCAAGCAGCACCTGTCACCTAATTAGATTTGCATTGCAGACAAGATTATAGTATAATACCCAGAGCCAAAATGTATTTGATCTAGTTTGTCTCTTGCAAATAGGTATACAAGCTCATTAAGTACAAAAAGAGCTTTGGCACAGTGTTTCAGGTTCTGGAAATCATCAAAGGAAAAATCTAAATGCCACTGCTCCAAAAAGAGACATTTCCTCCTCTAAGTGAGAAACAGTCAAAGTTTCAAAGGACATCTTTATCCACAAGTTATGATCTGAGTTTTGAAAAATTTGAAAAGCATGAAAAGAAAATCAGCTGGCAAAGGAAATTTGAGCTTTTATTACCAAGAGACATCACCATTGGAACTATTGTTCATCATAGGAAAAAGAGGTGTTTTGGATAGACTGTCAGTTTTTTAGAAAGTTTGAAACAAAAATAGGTTTTCATTATTCAATGGACAGAGATGTTATATGATATGTTTTGAGCAGAGAAGTGTATTGAAAAAGGGCGCCCTTCTTAATCAATAGACCATGACAAAATCCAAAAAGTACAGCAAATTTTTGGTACCTACAGTGGGAAAGAGGTTGAAGAAGCAATTGAAGACAGAAACTGTCAAAGCAAGTTGAAAAGACAAACCCTATCCCTTCAAATAACAAAGCAGTCTTCAGTATTTTTTAACAGTTCTGGAGTGGGGTTTATGTAATGAATATCACCATCAGTGTTAACAAAGTGGCAGAGAATGGTCTATAGGTCATCGGGGTAATATTCAAAGTTTGAATTTCTGTGTTAAATTGTCACCAAAGAGACAAAATTGACAGGAATCACCTTTCAAACCTATATGCATAAATGAACAGAGTTCTGACTTTTCAAACTGTATTTGCTTTCTATAAAAGGGTTGAAAACTCTATTAGCATTTTTTAAAGGCATAAAAACTCTGTCACCGAAATAATTCCAAAAAGGGTGAGCACCTCTCAAATGAAGTCGACATGTTTTCGAGTTTCAAAGGGTACACCAAGGCAGCATTGCAAAAAGAAAACCTTTAAAAAGGCCTTACAAAGGCTAAAACACGGAGTTCGATTTCAATTTTGCATTTCTAAATGACAAAAGCCCGTTGGCCTTTACATATTTTCAAAAGAGATTAAGATCGTTGGCCATTTTGTGCATTCCAAAGTGATAGAGACCATTGCAAATTCATTGCATAAACACCCCAGCTCGAGCAAAGACCCTTTGCTGCCCTCAAGATCAAACAAAGAAGTTTTGGAGCGGTTTGAAAAAGTTTGTCACAGTTTAACAGCGCGACGCGCCTGGAATATTGCGCGACGCGCTCAGGTGGATTTTTACACTGGCGCTCAACTATCACGCGACGCGCCTGTACGTGTGCACGATGCGCCTGTACACGGCGCCCGGCCGACCCGACAGAGCCACCCGACAGCCTATGTGCGCGACGTTTTCTCATTCAAACGCGTCGCGCTTGTGGTTACACCTCCAACCGCCTTCAAAACACTTCTAACTCACAAACAAAGATCTGCATCTTGATTTTTGAGGTATTTGGTCTTGCTCCCCCTTAAAGTTCGCGTTTTCTAGATATTGTTTGGGGCAGAAAAAGCTTGGTTTAAAAAACAAGATGTGTTAAGTAATGGCATTGAAAGGGGATAAGTGGTTTTGATTTAAAAACTGAGTCTGGAAAAACCCTAATTCACCAGCAGTAAGCATATTCATAAAATAGCTTTCCAAACAGTCAGGACTTAGTGACAAAAGGAATCAGTTAGATGTTGTTTCTATCAAGCTAGCATGAAGAACAGTGGGAGGTAAAGAAAACAGTGTTTGTTGAAGAGGGCAGTGTTCAAATTAAAGCAGGGTTTGTTTTTTAGAGTAGTTGTAATTGAAAGCTACATGCCTCTTCTACCACATCATAGAAACAAAACAAGCCCTGTTAACCTCTCTCATAAGTAATGACTTTGACTTAGGGTATATGGTTCAAATAAGTGCAAAGAATGAAAGAGTTAAAGCAGAATTGTTGAGTTTGACTTAGCTTGTATATCATCATATATTTTGTGGAGCTGCATATCAAGGTTAAGGTCAAATTCAAGGGAGGTCTTGTCCTCATTTAACTTGCTACATCACCATATATGTAAACTGGTTTTTGAGGTGAAAATATCCATTGGTTGAAGTTGTGCTTGAGTGGTGGGCATACTAATGAAAGTGCCTAGAAGGAAAAGGGATGTGTTGAAACTAAGAGCAGTGCATTTTCACCTTTACATATCAAAGAACAAGATACCTTATATCTTCAAAGCATCAAAGAGGCAGGTCACCCCTATAAACCACAGAAAGAGACAGTTTTTCACTGTGTATTATACATTACTGTCTTTTGCTCTTCGAGCTTATTTGATAAGTTGATATCCATATAGAGCAAAGGTTTTTCTACAAATGCAAAGGTGTTACATTGATAAGAGGCCTCGATCATTTGAAAAAGGAAAACTCTTACAGATTTGGTTGAATTTGTTTAAAGAATTTTTCAAAACTCTGTCACCTGGTCACATAAACTATAGCATTGACTGTATGCTTACATTAAGGGTTGATTGCATCAGATATAAGTTTGTTGAGTGATTGGCACACTAGGAAGGGGGAGTTTGTGAAGATTGAGGAGTTTATCAATGATCAGAAATATAAACAGGTTTTAAAGTTCCAAACATCACAGAGCAAGGCAATTTCGACACCGTAAACAGCAATTTCACCTAACAGCCTGCTTTCATTTCACTATATTGTTTCTTATTGAGAAGTCTGCTAGCTGAGATAAATTAGAGGTGAAAAGACCACTGTTTAAAAGAGAAGGGGTTTTATATTGTGAGGAAACTTTTTGAAGTCATTCAAAGACAATTTTTCACTATCAAAACAGTGAATTGACAGAGTTCACCTTAAAGAAGGCAGTTTATAGACAGTGAGGCTGTTTGGTTCTTCAAAAGCACATCTAGGTAAAAATGCCTCCAAGGCAAGACAACAAGAGTGGTTCACATAAAATATATGAGCCAATATATACAGAGGAGGTCAATGCTCATCCATCCATCCTTTTCAACTTTCATGAGGTAGGTTTTCTAGATTTCTGCCAGAAGGTACAGGAGGTCAAAAGTTTCTCGCCTTTGACACACCTATGCGCCCTGAGGTTCCAAAGCAAGCATTTCCAGGTAGCAGACCTTGATTTTAAGCTTTCCCCGAGGTCAGTGTCTAAAGCCACCAAGATTCCATATCATGGCGAGAAATGGTTCAAACAGACCCATCTTGACTTGGAAGATTACAAGCCTTTCATCAAGCCTGAGCATAGAGATACTTTCACTGCTATTTTTCCTTTTTCTTATCTTCTTGATAGCTATGCTCCTCTAATGAAAGTCATAATGAAGTATTTTACTTGTGAAGGGAGGTTTGCTCGAGTTTATGCCTACCATGTCCGACTATTGATGCATTTCACTAGAACCAGGCAGCTAAATCTCCCTTACTTTTTATACAAAAGCCTCAAGAAGATGGCATCCACAGTCCAGAAGAAGGCCCCACCTCTGCAAATACCTTCCCTTTTCCATCATTCTCTGATCAAAATTATCATCCTACACCAGCTAGAGAAAAAAGAGATTCCATGGGATGTTTTTATCAGCCACCCAGATTTCTCTATTATTCCCCCTGTCCATATATCTCCCACCCAGCCTGTTCATCGCCCTGTACCTTTGTCCAGTAGGCCTACTCCTAGAAGGCTCAAGTTTCCTACAGAACATTCAGGACAGCAGGAAGAAGAAGGACATGAACAGGTAGAAGAGGAAGAGGATGAGCAAGAAGAAAATGATGAAAACCAGCAGCATGATTTTGATGGTCATGGACAGCAGCTTGAGCCACATAGTGAGCATGAGGTGGAAACAAACCAGCAGAATGATGTTGGCAAACAGGGGCAGCAGTCTGAACAACAGTAAGAGATGGGTGAAGAGCAGCAAATTGCAGATGAAGGGCAACAGTAGGAGCAAGAAGAAAAAGGTGCTGAACAGTAGCATCTCAGTGAAAGTGAATAGCAGGGACATGAGGAAGAGCATCGACTTGATGTTAAAGGTCATGAACAACAGTTTGAGCAGGAATTTGAGCAGCTGCCTGAGCCACAAAATGAGCAGGAAATCCAAGCACAGCAGCAGCTTGATTTTGGTGAAAAAAGGCAGCAGGTTGAAACAAAAATTGAACAAGGCATTGAAGTAGAACAGCAAATTGATGTTGGCGAACAGGGGCAGCAAATTGAACAGCAAGAAGAAGACACACAGCAGCCTCAAGGAGAGCAGCAGTTTCAAGAAGATGTCAAGGGAAAATCAGTTGTGTCTCCTCCTCCCAAAAGAACAAAGCCCAGCACAGCAAGGAAGAAAGGGCCTAAGGCTGCCACTCCAAAAGTGACAAAAGTTGTCCCTAGCAAAAGAAAATCGCCCAAGAGGTTTCCCACTAGCATGCCAAGAAGGAAGAGTGCAAGATTGGCTTTCAAAGGGAAAGGAAAAATTGGAAAAAGTCAAGAACATGGAGGTGCATCGACTGTCATTCCAATCCAAAGTGATGACAGCGATAATGAAGCCCGCATTCTTGAAAACCTCCTAATCCATAGAGAGGGGAAAATTGAGGCATTGGAGAATGATCTTCAACGGGCAAGGAACTTAAACCATTTCTTGGAGATCCAAAATAAACAGATGAGTGTTCACACAGCAGTTCATGAGGCACGAGCTATCAAATACAAGAATGAGGCAGCTAAGGCGCAAATGAGGATAGAGGAGCTCATCGGTGAGTTTGATGAAGATGAAGAAGAAGACCAGCCTAGGCGGAAGAGGCCTAGAACCATAGGGCTTAAAAGAGCCCTGGAAAAGCAAAAGGAAGAAGAACAGGCCCATCTTCAAGCCTTTCCCCTCACTGCACTACTTGAGCAAGAAATTGAAGAAAATAAGGAGGCATGGCTAGAAAGAGCCAATAAACACTTGGAGATGAAACTTGAAAAGGAAAACAGAGACCTGGAGCTGCAAACGAAAAGGACACATCATTATCAAAGGTTGAATCAGTTCGCCCGGCGCAAGCTAAAGGCCACCCAGGAGAAACTGAAGGAAGAAAAGAGGAAGCGCTAGGCACGGAAAGAGAAGAAAGACATATCAGCACTTGATATTTTGGCCTCAGCTTCGGAGCATGTTTCTAGGGACCCTTGAGGGTCATGCACACCAATTTTGGGCCCATTTTGACAACTTTTTGTTTTTTGGCATTTTTTGAGTTTTTGGTCAAAAACTCATAAATTCGCCATTTCATTTTGAGGATTTTTCAAAGGAGGAGGATGATACCATTTGATGCCATAATTTCATGATCATGTCCTCAGCGATTTTCAGAGCATTTGGAGATCATTCGCCCCCTCAAAACGGCGAAAAATGCTCACTTTTTGCACATTCTGCCCGGCATATCAGCAGTCTGCAATTTTTTGGCTTTTTACACACAGGTACAGATTTGGAGGACTTCTAGGCATCAGATTGAGGTGATTTCAGTTGCGCCGGAAAGTATACAATCAGAGCTTTCCAACGAGCTATCATGAGCCTCATTTCGACACCGGGAAGGCTGCCAATTGTTTCCAGCAAATCAGGGGACTTTTTTCTGATATAAATTTGAAGTATTTTTGCAATTTTTGAACCTCAAAAATCTGCTTTTTCCAAATGTGCGTTTAGCTATTTTTACACTTGGAAAATGATCCAAAGTCAATTAAATTCCCTTTTTTAGCAATTTTTAGATATTTTATGAGATATTTTTGTGCCTTGGGCTTTGAAAAGCCTCAAGGACAAGTTTAGATATTTTGATTAGGCCAATGAGGATGGAAGTTGAACCATGAGGTTTTCCTCACTTGAGCCTATTTATTCCACAAGCTCTCATTTGTAAACAAGGTTGAACTTGAGAAGAGAAGCAATATATTGGTCATATGAGCTTTGGAGAAAATACTTGTGCTATGCTTTTGGATTGCCTCTTGAATGTTCTTGGATGGATGATGAAGGATTGTTGATGGATTCCATGACATGGTAGAATGGTATGGTGTTTCTTGCTTTGTTGTTGTCTTCTAGTTTTCATTCATGATACATGTTTCTTGCTTGCTATAGATCAGTGGAGAATAAATTTGAGATATGCCCATGGAGGCACCTCAAATTTCCTGAATCTTCATAGCTTTATGTTTTCTTCTTCCTTAGTTGCATTAAAGAATTCTTAACTGCTCTTTAAAAACTTGAGGATATTGTTGCTAGTTTCACTAATAGTTCTATGTATGTTGAGTAGGATGTATGGTGTGCCCTGCTTACCTATGACTATCCATAGTTCCAGCCATGAAACTATCTCTTTGACTGATTAAAGATTATCATTTTGTTTGAACCAAGGAGGCCTAGTCCCGATCTAGCCCTTTGCATAAAACTATGAAAGCTTGTTTGTCAAAGTACCCAATAACTTAAAGAATGTGTTTAGGCATTCCAACATAGTATTTTGAGTTGTTAGTCCGTCTTATGTGTTTTCCCCAAAGTCTGATAGCCATTTCCCAAAGTTAGAGGGTCTTATACTTCTATGCATGGCTGGAATGTTTGTTTCGATGTGTTGATTAGTTTATAGTTACATTTTGCATGATTAAGGGTTTTCTTTACCATGTTTATGTTATCTATCGAACCAGTGATGCTTGAAACTCTTTGTTGTTCACAAACTTGATGTCCATTTACTCCATTTTGCCCTAAGATCCTTTCTACCTTGAATCAAATCGGCCCTTCAACAGCCTTGTATCGTCATCTAATAGCTTTCTTGACCTTTTGACCCCATAGCCCAGTTAATCTACATCTTGTTATCTATTTTATATCTTTGATCAGTTTCATCCCTCACAACTTAAAAAACCAAAAAATCAAAAACTTACTTCATAACTAGCCTAAAATCAGAATACAAATAAGAAAACACACAGATATCCCTTACACATATAGAGAGAGCCCTCTCTGAGTCCAGGAAGGCTAGGTCCTTGGGCTCCAAAGCTTGGTTTGATGTTACATCGTCATTTGCTCACCAATTCCACAAATCAATGTGAAACTCAACAGCTTAAAAACCAATTAATGACCAAAGAAATATGACTAAATGTTGGTCATGTTATAAGATACTGTAAATTAGCTACTAATAGTCGTATATATGCAAAATTTAACCGTCATTTGTAATAACAAATTTATCATTTGCAATAGTCATTTCTCTTTTTTTGGTAATTTCATATTCATTATATAAACGACTAATTTAGTAGTTTTAGATTGATTTCATTTTTCTTTCATTAATAATCATTATAAACAACCAATTTAGTCGTATTAATTTTATTTGTGTTCATCATTAGTCAATATAAACGACTAATTTAGTAGTTTTAGATTGATTTTATGCGTTCATTAATTAATCAACATAAATTAATAGTATGTTTTTGTGACTAATAATAATAATAATAATAATTAATCATACAATGTGCATGTTTATCTAATATAAAAATACAAAGTTACATATGTTAATTATAATACTAAACAATATCAAGGGCAACTATAAATAAGTTCAACCAAATAAATTATATTATATAAAATGTCAAGTATTACAATATGAGTTTCCAACTTAATATTGGTTGTACTAAAATTTACACATGAAATGTTGTTTCATTTCTTCAAAACATTATCATTGTGTTTCCAACGCATTGCAGGTGAATTCACCAACTCTGAATACTTGTCAACCATCATTCTCTATGTGTGTGTCTTATGCGGGATGTTGAATCTAAGGGTATCACTAGAGTGATTCTCTTATATCTCTTTGTTTTTGTATTTGTCGCTCCAGTGTTATTGTTATCCTCTTTCTTCAATTCTTGCTTCTTACCATCAACATTGAGTTCATTTTCTAAAGAAAAAAAAATACAATGCAGAGTGTAAGCCATGAAAGATGATGAACACTATAATATAAACTAAAATAGAATATAAAGTATGTATACGACATATACCTCAACATCATCAATGTCAAAACCATTTTTCCCCATAAAAGAAAGAAACTTGATCAAGTTTTTTTTTTTTAGTTGGGTGATAGTGGCCAATATGTGGCTAGATGACCTAAATAAACAAAGAAAATAAATTTTCACCATAGAAAATAATGCCTTAGTAGCTTAGTATTCAACCTTCACGGAAATCTTAGGCACAATCATGTCAAACAAGTTACATGTTAAAAAGCTCAAGTTGTAGATAACTTGTGAAAACAAACAATCTAAGATGTTATTTTTAGTCCTTGTCATTATATTCACAATAACATTTCATTCTCTAACGCATGAACTTGGTCAAATATATAAAAAACATGTGCTCAAATATCAAAATGAAAGTAAAATTTTCTAATAGTCATGAAAATATTTTAACACAAAACAACTAAAAGGATTTCAATCAATATCCTATAATACTAATTCCATATTCAAGCTTTGGTTGTTGTTTAAATAGACATGATACTGAGTATTTTCAGTTTTATAGTTAGAAGACAAAAAATCAAAAGAAATGTTCAAAATAAAATCAAACAATAAATATAAGATATCCTAGAATGGATATTGCAATATATGTGTGTGTGTGTGTGTGTGTGTGTGTGTGTGTCCATCAATGTCTTGTCTGGAATTCCTAAAACATTTTCTTTCCCAAAATAACAATGAGGTGTAATAATCACAACATTAAAAACCATAGAAATCCCTACTAGAACATTTCCAAAGTTGATGGCTTAGGTGGCTAAAGGATCTCCAACAACAAATGAATCATATCCAATTCATGCTCTACATTGTCTCCCCATCATTTTCCCAATCACATTTATTGCATTTTTTTTATCTTTTATATATATAATCTTTGAATCTAAAAATATTTTAACACAAAACAATTATAATACCAATATTATATTCAAGTTTTGGATGTTGTTTAAATAGATATGATACCAAGTATGTTCAATTTTATAGTTAAAAGACAAAACAAAATCAAAGTAAAATTTCAAAATGATGCCAATGCTCTCTGGGCATGACATTGAATTCAATCTCTTAAGGTTGCAAGGTGGCATTGAAAAACTTAGTTGATTACTTTACTTTAATTTGTGAGATATCTCTCCTTTCATATATACTTTTCTCTACCATCTTTCTAGCAGGGGAAATGGGAATTGTCACACTGTGAATGCCATTACCATGCAGTTTGGTAGTCTGCAAACTAAACCTATCACCAGTAAGGTTGTGATACTAAACTATTTCTCTTTCTTTGCTCGATGACCATGATTGTCTTCTTGCATTGTTTACAATAGGAGATTCAGTTGTACATCATGCAAATTTGGGGGCTCCATGTATATGTAGAAATTATACAATATGCATGTATATCTTGGATTCACCCGATCTAGAAATTTTCTAAATTTAAATACTGAATCGCTTCTACAAATATTTGCGGAATTAAAAAACACAATCACTAATCACATGAACATGAAGAAAGATAAAACAACATAGATAATTTCCCGGGGAAAACTTATAGTTAAAATGTTGTGAAACTAGCTCCAAAAAGAGAAGAAAAGAGATATCAACACCTTAGAAATAAGCCACTTCAAGGGGGCAACCTCCAATACATTACATGAATGAAAAATTCTTTGATGATTCAAATTACAAAACCTCCTTTCTATATATAGGATTCCATGGGGCCACAATGTAATCCTAGCTGACATAACAACAGACACTTACAAGAGAGCAATGTATGGGGTTACAAGGGTACAATAATAACAATAAGGGGGTTACACTAACAACAATAAGGGACTATACTAGTAATATAGGGACCTAACATGCCCTCTCCTTCAAAAAAGTGTTGTCCTCAATGCTTGAGTAGCTCTGGGTGCTTCTGTATAAAATTCTCATCCTCCCATGTAGAATCTTCAGTGGGTAAGTTCTTCCACTTGATGAGATACTCTGAAATTGATCGATTTCGTAGTTGTCGAGTTCTTGTTTCCGTGACCGCTTCCAGTTCCAATATGATTTTTCCTTCCTCATCAAGTTCTGGCAATATTGTTTGAACTGGAAGATTTTCACCTATAACCTTCTTTAAGCATGAAACATGGAAAAATTGGATGCACTCGTGAAGAAGCAGGAAGCTCCAATTTGTATGCCATAGTACCAATCTTTTGCAACACCTTGTAAGGACCATAGTACTTTGGCGATAATTTATTATCCTTCTTAGCTTGCTTGAGGGACATTTGTTTGTATGGTTGTAGCCGTAAAATACCCAATCTCCTACATCAAAACTTCTCTCGCTGCGATGTTGATCTGCCTGTTGTTTCATTCGATTTTGTGCCAAATTCAGGTTATCCTTTAAGAGTTGGAGAACTGCTTGCTGATGCTCGATGTGATCTTCCACTGCTTGAACCTTCAAATTTTCCCTTAAAGATGATGTGATCGATGGTGGATGATATCCATAAAGTGCCATAAATGGGGTCATTTTTGCTGCAGTATGGAAGGAAGTGTTATACCACCATTCAGCGAGAGTTAACCACTTGACCCATTGTGTTTGTTTATCAGATACAAAACAACGAAGATATCCTTCCAAACATTTATTTACTATCTTAGTTTGACCATCAGATTGAGGATGATAAGATGAGCTATGAGCTAATTGAGTACCCAAACAAGAAAATAACTCTATCCAAAAATTTCCAGTAAAAATGGGATCTCTGTCGCTCACAATAACCCTTGGGCTTCCATGTAGCTTTTGAATTCTGTCCATAAATGTAGTAGTAACTGTACTTGCTTTAAATGGATGAGATAATGCACAAAAGTGTGCATACTTGGTAAGTCTATCAACTACCACCATGATGACACTCTTTCCTTCGGACTTAGGTAAACCTGTGATGAAATCCATTGAAATCTCCTCCCAACGTTGACTTGGAATGGATAAAGGTTGTAGAAGTCACGGGGTCTTAATTGTTTCCACTTTATTCTGCTGGCAAACCAAACATTCCGCCACAAACTTTTGAATATCAGATTTAAGGCCATCCCAAAAAAATTCTTTCTTCACCCTGTGGTAAGTTTTTAAAAATCCTGAGTGTCCTCCTAAAGGAGAAGTGTACAATTCCAGAAGAATCTTTTGTTTTAGTTGGGAATTCTTGCAAAGATATAAGCGATCTTTGTACCATAAGGAATCATTTTTCCAACTAAATGTATCAGATGTACTAGGATCTTGCTGCAACTTTTGAATGAGTGTCCATACATCTTTGTCCTTCTTCCATTCATCTCTTGCTTCGGTTATCCAATATGGCTGGATAATAGAAATGGGACAAAGCAATGCTTCCACCTCTTCATTCTTTCTTGAGAGTGCATCTGCAACAACATTAAGCTTTCCTTTTTTGTAGATTATTTCAAAGTCATAACCCAACATCTTTGTGACCCATTTTTGCTGCTCTTCTGAAGATAGTCTTTGTTCCAAAAAGTGTTTAAGACTATCATGATCAGTTTTTACCCTGAAGTGTCTTCCCATTAGGTAAGTTCGCCATTTCTTTAGTGCATGCAGTATTGCTAACATTTCCTTCTCATAAATAGGTTTCTGTAAATACTTTCCTTTGATTGGACGACTTTCAAAGGCAATGGGTCTTCCTTCCTGCATTAAAACTGCACCAATTCCATTTCCTGAGGCATCACATTCCACAATAAAGGTTTTTGTGAAGTCTGGTGTAGCTAAGACCGGTGCTAGGCACATTGCCTCTTTAAGACGTTCAAAGGCCTTAGTTGCTTCAGGAGTCCATGAAAATGCACCTTTCTTCAATAATGTTGTTAGAGGTGCTGCTATTCTCCCATAATTCTTAACAAACTTGCGATAATACCCTGTTAACCCGAGAAATCCTCGCAACTGCTTTATGGTTGTGGGGACCTTCCATTCCTTAATGGCTTTAATTTTGTTAGGGTCTACCTTAACACCCTCGTGAGATACAATATGACCCAGATATTCCACCTCTTGTACTCCAAAGAAACATTTGGATGTTTTTGCATATAATTGTTTCTCCTGCAATAGTTTGAGCACCTTGCCAACATGTTGAACATGATCCTTCCAAGACCTGTTGTAGATTAGTATATCATCAAAAAATACTAGCACAAATTTTCTAAGGAAGGGTTTGAAAATGGAATTCATCAACCCTTGAAATGTAGAAGGTGCATTGGTAAGGCCAAAAGGCATGACCAAAAATTCATAATGACCCTTATGATTTTGAAATGCTGTTTTTGGAATATCTTCAGTCTTCATTCTAATTTGATGATATCCTGAATGAAGATCCAACTTGGTAAAATAAATTGCTCCATGTAATTCATCCAATAATTCATCAATCACAGGAATGGGAAATTTATCTTTAATGGTGATCTTATTGAATCCCTATAATTCCACACATGCACCATGATCCATCCTTTCCTTGTGTAGCAATACCACAGAGCAGAAAATAACTGACTAGGTTGAATTACACTCGCCTCCAACATTTCCGCTAATCATACGTTCACCCTCACTCTTTGGACATAAGGATATCTATAAGGCATGATGTTTGGAGGAACAATTGAATCAAATGAAGAATATGATCATGATCATGAATAGGTGGAGTTCTTATGGAGAACCTACTTCTATTTCGTCAATTGTGCTCCTAATTTTCCCCTCTTTTTGTTC